>BHDV01029564.1:170692-184026 GCA_005406045.1 Adoxophyes honmai
TACTAAGTAGGTACCTAGGAGTCGCGAGTGCGGTAGACGACGCCCAACGCGCTTGTATTTACTTGCCCGCGCGGTGTCCATAATGGTAGTACTTTTTAGGAAAACTTTGATGATACATAACTTCTTAATTACAAAACAAAATGAGAAACTACTCAAATTATATTTTTAAGTTTTATTAACAAACAGGTATGTCAAATTTCGTTACGGATTCCATTATCACCCTGTATTTTAACCAGTGGTCGGATATTGGCATTTGAAAACCTCTGTAAAATATTTCCTGAAATATTTCATTTTTGACCTTGTGGGAGACAAATGTTTCATCGCTTTTCAAGTCATTGGATCCTGAGTTTTAAGTGCCTTATGTCCCGTACGCAAGTGCTGTTAGTCGGCGCGTACGCACCTGCAATCGTTCGAAATTGCGGTGCTATGCGGTTGAATAAAAGCCAGAGTACAAAAGATTGGGCAGTGTTTTTAGATTGTCGTATATTTTTTTAATGAAAATTCAGATAAAAAGCGACAGGGGGTTTCAGATGCATCCACTCGAACACTGGTTACATTATTTACGGTAAATTTCTGGCAACCCTGTATAGTAGAATATAGTACCTAATCGCAACCTAAATTAGAATATAACTTTCAGCTAGAGTCCTTCCTCAAGATGCGCCTCTACGAGACGAGCACGGGCTCCGATCAGGGCTTCTCGCTGGGCCAGCAGCTGCCGACGGAGAGCGCGGCCGCGCTGGCCGGCATGCTGGCCAGCGCGCAGGCCAGCGCGGCGCGCCTCGCCGCCACGACGCATCTGCACAATGTGAAGCACTCGCCGAGGTAAAATGCTGCAGTTTTTTTATCATGGGACTCTTTTAGGGGGCTCTGATGTTTTGAATTAGGATAAAAAGTGGTTTTTCCTAACGAGAATTAATAACGTAATCACGAATATAAATGTTACCATAAACATAACGGCCTATGCACATACTTCTCTTGCTTCATCCACATTCATCAATTATGACAATGGAAAAAGGCGTAGAATTAAAAAAAAAGTATTTCAACGCCAAAATGATTGTCGACGATATTGTAATTGCCATATAAAGTTTTAAACGAGTCACATCCTCATCTCTCATTTGCCAAACTGTCTATATGCTCCTCAGTTTCGGGTATTTCTAATTTGGCTTCTCATCAGAACATCTCCGTTCTGGTCGATATAAAAAGCGCAAAGTATAAAAAAATACAACATCATTATAATAATATCTGTCCTCTCCACAGATACGTAGACATGTTGACAGAACAGCTAAAGCAGAAGCTCGTCGTGTGCGACAAGCTGGCGGGGCTCGCGGCGCGCGCGACGCAGCAACGGCTCGCGGCTTCGGCGCGCGCGCAGGAACTGCGGCCCGAGGTGGCCGCGCTGACGGAACGCACGCGGCGGCTGCAGGCTGAGGTATGAGAATAGGCTAGACGACTAAAAACACCGGCCAAGTGCGACTCGGACTCGCGCACGAAGGGTTCTGTACCAAAACAGCAAAAACGATTTTTTTCTATGGGAGCCCCCCTTAATTATTATTATTTTGATTTTAGTATTTGTTGTTGTAGCGGCAACAGAAATACATCATCTTTGAAATTTTTAACTCTAGCTGTCACGGTTCGTGAGATACAGCCTGGTGCCAGACGGACAGACAGACGGACAGACACAGACAGACAGAAAGACAGACAGACAGACAGTCATTGAAGTCTCAGTAATAGGACGGATCTACTCACGTCTCTATATCGAGATTAGCTCGATAGGTTTCGGGTCAATTCGTGACCAATCATCTAGAACCGCAGTAGCGTCAAGCAGTCGCGCGGAAAGAGTTGCCGTGGCGCGTAACTCCAGACGATGGGTCACGAGGTTTGAAACATGTCGAGCTAATCTCGATATAAAATGTGAATAATAGGGTCCCGTTGTCACCCTTTTTTATTTCGTGTATTTGTTTCAGATTGAGAGTGATATCTCGAAGAAGTACAAAGGCAGACCTGTTAACATTATAGGAGGCGTCAAGTTCTTGTAGGGAAGCTTGTGTTGTGTAAAATGATCGCTCTGTACATTGTTGTCTGTGTTAAATATATGGAAAGTTTATTTAAACTTCAGTAGTTTCATTTTGGGTGGGCGAACTAAATGGAGAGATGTCATTCTTCAAAATCCATTTCTTCCATGAATGTCGTAAGGCTGATAAGGAAATTAGTCAAGTTAAGGTATGCTTCCCAGAGTCGACTCTTACGACAGCCACGGGTAGAAAGGGGGAGGTGCTATTCTAACCCG
The DNA here is from genome assembly GCA_005406045.1 of Adoxophyes honmai. Classification (NCBI taxonomy): domain Eukaryota; kingdom Metazoa; phylum Arthropoda; class Insecta; order Lepidoptera; family Tortricidae; genus Adoxophyes; species Adoxophyes honmai. The sequence goes on from BHDV01029564.1 coordinate 172,980, forward strand.
GCACCACACGGGAAAGGGTTAGTGTGTGGTGGGCGATGGGCTAGCAACCTGTCACTGCAATATCACGTTGAACCATCTGGTTACCCTGAAATTGCTAAAGGTGGCACTGGATTTTTGAATGCACGTGCTCTGCCTACCCCTCTTGGGGATACAGGCGTGAGAATATGTATGTATGTCTATGTAGGTAGGTATGCTTTAGGCGACGGGCAGGCAATCTGTGACTATTATACCTTTTTCATCAATGTTCCAACCTAAAATTATCCTAATTAAGTAGTAATGATTTTGACTATGTAACATTTCGTGGGCCCTGCGTACCCCTTTTGGGAATGCAGGCGGGATGTAGGCGGGTACAATAAAAATAAAACCATTTTTTCTATAGCAACGTTACACTATACCTACTACACTACACTAGGGTATAGTCAAGGAAATTGATACCTGTGCCACTTTGAACCTTTTCATAGTGAGTTTCATATTGCTTTGATTAGTAGAAAGTATGGTATGTCATAGTGACATTTCTTGTGAAAAGGTACAAAGTGGCACAGTAATCAATTTCCTTGACTGTACACTAACATTACACTTACTGTTTGCTTATTATACCTACTATATCATCTAGTCGTCTTGACATCTGGTATCAATGATATCGTTTATAACATTGTTATCCCTTACACTTTACCTCCAGCAAAATATTTTAATACAATTGCCATTTTTTCCATATATAAGTACAAACTGATGCGTATTAACGTAAACGAGAGTAGGTACCTCGTATTTTGATCTTAGTGACTACACTGGGTACTGCAAGGTTGAATTCGGCTGCAGTCATGAATCACCTACCAATCTACCATATTTCTATTTCTGCGGCAAACTATGTCAACAACTGACACCTTGGCTGGGTAAACAGTTTGCTAAACACTAGTGCCGTGAGGCAATATAGTACACAGTTGACAAATGAAATGCGCTATTGGTCGCTGTGTGCAATATTGGATAAACTAAAGGTGAGTATGAGCTGTAAGCTATTTATATTATATCTGACTAAATACAGAGATACAAATATAATAATAAATATTTTGCACTTAGGGCCGATTCAAACAAACGACATTATAATTTAGTCTTGGATTAAGTCGCTCTTTTTGTAGTGCATCAATTGTCTTAATGCCGCTCGGTTATCATCGGCAATCATCATAATTTTGAATTTACATATTCTCATGCCTGTAGGTAGGTATTCCCATGAGGGGTAGACAGAGCATATGAATTCAAAAATCCAGCCAGTGCCACGTTTAGCAATTTCGGGGTAACCAGATGGTTAAACGTGATATTGCAGTGACAGGTTGCTAGCCCATCGCCCACAATACACTAACCCTTTCCCAGAGTCTACTCTTACGACACCCACGGGAAGAAAGGGGGAGGTGCTATTCTAACCGAGCACCACACAGGAGAATTGAATGAATTTGAACTTACATTAAGTAATATTACTACAGTAAACATAGTACATACTTAGATAATATATTTTCATCACAATTGCTCGTCAATGTATGTATGTATGTATGTATGTAACTCTTTATTGTACAGAATAAAAATGACAAAATAACAAACAAAACAGAACACAAGTACAAAGGCGAACATATCCCTTAAGGGATCTCTTCCTGCTAACCTTCAAGCGATTGACAAAACATGTGAAAATAGAGTTCTGTTGAATGTTGTTATAACAAGCGCGTATACTTAGGTACTACAGGACAGGCCCAAATTGTACCCGCGGTAGGTATGACTTTAGATTCAAAATTAGCAAAAGTTAGTACCTACAGGTACGTCACTTCAGATTAAGGAGGTTACAAGTGTAAAAAATAAAAATGTAACTATTAAAACTCAAGTAGGTATAAGTCTTAGTCCAATTTTGAAACTCAAAATTAATGTAGGACCTACCTATGCATCACGAAACCTTATTAATTTCATACTTTGAACGTACGTCAACGTGTTTTTCAATGTTTTTGGTTCTTTTTTACATATTTCTGGCTGTATGACCATGCGAATTCTATACCAAACACAGTTCTTGTCTGTTTGGTATATGATTCATCCTCATAAAGTACTTACTATATTTGAATATTTTGCATAATTATTATACGAATGTAGATAAAGTTATGTGTGCGACAGTACATAATTAGGTGTTAAAATACTCGTGACCCTTTATGAAATTCGCCTTTTCATACTCATTTCATAAATTTCCACTTGTAGGTAGGTATATTTTAACGCCTGTTTTATGCAACAATCACATACCTAGCTATTATTAGTTGTAGCCCTGTAAAAGTCCGGAACGCCTTTAGCCGCCAATAAGTTCATCATCATCATCATTATCCAGCCTTATTACGTCCCACTGACTGCTGAGCTTAGGCCTCCTCTCGGTATGAAAGGGCTTAGGTTATAGTTCCCACACGGGCCGAGAGCCGAGTGTGGATTGCGAACTCACGATGTTTTCTTTCACCGAATAGCATGTGGTCATAATCAAATTCGGTACGGAAGAGGCCACAAGTCGAACCGCTGGGGTATCTACCATAGCCACAGCAATAAGCTCAGCTGTACCTAAATCAGAAGGCAAGATTGATATTAATGATTTAGGTATTTGATTCTTTCAAACTTATAAAAATAGGTACAAATTTAAGCAAAATTAATGATGACTAACGGTAAGGCGTTATTCCGTGTACAGTCAATAATAGACGTTGCTACTTCCAAAAAATCCTTATGTACGAAAAAAAAAGGTAAGTAGATAATGTTTAATTAGTACGTAACGATTAAGTATACACATAGATACATACATACATCACGACTGTAATCCCAAACTGGGTAGGCAGAACACACGAACGCTACATAGGCAAAAACATGACTATTTCATGTTTCGTAACTACTTCTATAGCATATTTTTTTAGGTTTTGAGTTGGCACGTATAATCGTGACAGGTTGCTAGCCTGTCGCCTAAAATATACCTTAACCTGTATCCTTAGTTGCCTCTTACGACATCCACGGAAGGAATGGAGAGGTTGTATTCTAAATCCAACACCACACGGAAACTATTACTTACTACTTACTCTATACTCGTACCTACTAACTACTCTGAAAATATATGTACATGTATTCATGTTGTATATGGTCGTAGACGATTCACACGCTGTATAGTATGTCTAGATATTAACACAGAAGAATCCGTTGCAAAGCTATGAAAGTATTCGCAAGTTATTAAGTGACAAGTAGTCGGAGGCCGGTAATTAAGCAAACTTTCGTTCGTCACGCTCCGTTTGTACGAAGGAGACGACTAAACGCTTTCGCCATTTCATCGTGGTAGGTATATTGAATATTAACACTAACATAAATGTGATGAGGAAGATACTTAAATTGTGTCGGATTAGAATAACACTTCTCCATTTCTTCCAAGGATACTGTAGATGCGACTATGGACATAGGTTATGTTAGAATAGCACCTCCTCCTTTCTTCCCGTGGGTGTCGTAAGAGTCGACCTGGAAAAGGGTTAGTGTATTGCGGGCGATGGGCTAGCAACCTGTCACTGCAATGCAATATCACGTTTAACCATCCTGTTACCCTGAAATTGCTAAACGTTGCACTGGATTTTTGAATTCGTGTGCTCTGCCTACCCCTTTTGGGAATACAGGCGTGAGAATATGTATACGTATGTATGTATGTGTGCATATCTTAGGCGATAGGTTAGTAATCTGTCATTGTATTATCCCTGCCAACTCAAAACCTAAAAAAATATGCTAGAGGTGGCCACGGAAAGTGAAAGAGTCATGGTTTTCTTTATGTAGCGTTTCGTGTGCTTTAGTTATCACTATGTTATTATCTATGTATTGCAGCTGTATGAAATGCGACACAAAAATTAATCTTTTAATAATGTAATCATAAGTTTCCCCTGAAACTATCTCATTGCATTTATGGTTCACAGTCTCGTCATTTATGTATATGTTATGGACCAAGTGATAAATTGGGCACTATGCACAATGCCCGGGCGTTATGAATAATGCCCAATATGAGCGGGCAATGTGATAATAATTGTTCAAATAATCAAATTGCCCGGGCATTATACATAATGCCCATCACGTTTTGGGCAGAGTAATAAAACCATATTTAATTACTATTTACTCATATCCAAAAAAAGTTGCGCGAGCGAGCGCAGCGAGCGAGCAAGACCCTTCGGAGCGGATACGACTCTGACAGGTTAGGTTAGAAGGCCAAGGCGGGAGCGAAGCGCAGCGGGTTCCCGCCTTGGCCTTCGAGGTTAGTTTTTTTTTTGTCTTTCACTATTTTGTCATCCACGATTGGCCATATCGTAAAAAAGGGTGTCCATAAAATATAAAAAAAACTAACCTCGAAGTAATATAAAATTATGCTAGAAATTGAAAGTATTATAATCATGCTTTTGTCTATGTCACGTTTTGTATGCTCTGCCTACCTCGTTTGGAAAAATAGGCGTGATTGTGTGTATGTACGAGTATGTAATACACTTCTGATTTAGCTTCATTATCACTTTGCCCAATTGTCAAGTAGCAGTATAATAATGCCCGGGCAATGTGATAAATATCGAAGTTTGCATGATGATTTATCACTTTGCCCACTAGAGCTGGGCATTATGTATAATGCCCGCATTAATCACTTGGTCCATAACATATATAGTGTCTGTACACAATTTAGCAGCCTCCAGAGGTCGCTCACTCTGAGTTAGCAACACGACTTAACTCAAGTTATAATTAATTCCTCTAACTACATTATTACTAAGATTTAATGATCAAGTTAGTTGGATAAGTTGAAATATCTAACTTTTTTAACCAACAACATAGTGACTTAGGTACCCACAACTTAAATTATGACTCAGATTATTTGAATAGCAAATAAGATTGTTTTAATCAGTAAAAGTTTTAATTCGTCTTTCATGTCAAGAATTTGTAATGAAATTGAGCGCTCTTTAAAGTCGTTACAACTAAGTACAATAAAAATAAATAACATTCTTTACTTATTGACTCTATTTATTTATTTATTTTTGTAATAAATTTTTATAGGTAGGTAATCACTTTCTGCCAAGTTTCTCGCGGGGCATTTGTCTTGGCAATGATGGTATTTAATAAGCGTTGGTAGACTCGTAAATGATGTATAAAAGTGCTCTTAGGAGTCTATTTCCATAAATAAACTTTTGAATTTTGAATAACTACACTATAAGTATAATGTTAACGTCGTCCGTAAAAATAGTACGGTTGGTAATAGTACATCGGATAATAATAGTACGGGTAGTAGTATGGGTAGGGGGTACCACTGGGGATGGTATAATTGACACCCTCCCCCCAAGAAGCAGGGTAGGTCACGCAAATAGTACGAGAATCTTTGCCGTCTTGTCTCCTTGTCTTAAAGCAGCGTTGCGTCGTAGATTTCCTCAAAATCATATCTCTAGGACTCTTCCAGGTTTTCTTCAGTGTTACAGGATCCCCCGTCGACTTTGGATTTATCTTTGCTATTTTCTGCATTTTAATTTTGTGTTCCGTATATTTTTTTAGTTGTCTGAACTTCTTTTCTTCTGCAGGTCCTGTGAATACCCTCATCTTCTTGCTGATAGTGCCTTGTTTCTTCACGAGATGTTCTTTTTTTAATTTGACAGGGTTATTACTAACAAGTCGCGTTGGGCGGCCATGTATCTTTGTCTTCCCCGATCTAGCTTGGGAAGATGGTGGTTGGTCCACATTTTCACATCCTTTTGGCTGCAAAAGCAGCACTGGAACCGCTTTACCATTGAAAGTGTTTGTTGGTGAATGTCCATCCATTAAATTCCTAAGCTGGCATAGAGTTAATCTGGCATCTGGTAAATGTACTGCATTCGATGTTTGAAGTGATCCAAGTGGATGTTGAGGTTGAGATGCAATCTTTTCTGACAGATACAGTGTGTCACGTAATGGTGATTCTTCGGCATATTGCAAGGATTCAATACCGTTTGTGTACTTTGATGGTGTTACATGACTTTTTGAGTCAGTAGATGAAATGTGAGGATCCATATTTGGGTAAGCTCCTTTAATATACCAAGATGCTTCTTGACCTCTTGAATATGATGGTTGTATTTCTGTTAACCATTTAGGTCTTCCAAATGGTCTTACTAATTTGAAAGAAGGCGATGTCAATGAAAGCGAAGGTTTTGATGCGGATTTCTTGAAAGGCTTTGACACGACCGGTTTAGGATTTAACAGGCGGTTTAATAATACAGATTCAACATCGTCTGTATTGTCCTGAGTTTGCCGGCATTCATCATTTGGTAGCAGCAGAAGCACCACTCCGACTTTAAACAAAATTGAAAATTTTGGCATCTGGAATAATAATTATGTTTTTAAAATGAAAATAGCCAATTGTATTTATTTATTCGTGACACACCACAGAAACCGTGTAGTTATTTTTTATTGTAGTAGCATTGCCTTCCTTGATAAACGAAATTATGTTTACTTGTGAACATGTTATATAAAAAGTCGTCTTAAAGATTTCCTTTGTCAAGAAATTCAATCTCACTATGATCAAAGCAAGCAAAAGACAATCTATAGATTCGTCAGTACCTACGTCTAAGTTAACCAATCTTCATTGCATCTCAGAGAAATAAAGAAATCAAATTAAAAAATAGTACATTGAGCAACTAGGGGAGGAAATGGAACATTATTAACGAGAGGCTGTTAGAAGCCCGACGCCGCAGGCGGAGGGCTTTTATGCCTCGAGTTTATAATGTCCTTTACTCCCCGTGTTACACACAATGTTTTTCATCACATTTGCGAGGAAAAACTAAAAATTAAAGAAAATTCATAACATCACGTCACTGCGCCGCACTATTTCTTTTGCGCTGTCACTGCTGTCAGTGCGTTTAGGTCTATTGACACTTTTTTTAATCATATACCACAGACAAGAACTATGTTTCGTACAGAATTCGAATAGTCATACAGCCAGATTCTACCACAAAGGTTCAAACAATACGAAAAATTCATATTAAAAAACGCGTTGACATACATCTAAAGTATTAAATTAATACAGTTTCATAATGCATACATTAATTTTGCATTTAAAAATTGACCCTAAAGTTTTAATAGGAGAATTTTTATTTTTACATTTGTAACCTCCTTAGTCTGAACTAACGTACCTATACTAACTTTTGCAATTTTTAAAACTAAACTTTACCTCCCATAGGATGTAATGATAACTCCCGCGGTTACAATTTAGGCCTTTGTCCTGAAGGATACGCGCTTGTAACACCACCATTGACGAGCAAGTGTGATGAAAATTAAATAATTATCAAGAGGTATGATAGTTTTAGGTAGAATAACTTACCGGAACCGTTTTTTTATTTAAAAATATCAAAATATGTGTGCTACAAGCGCTGCTAATACGTGTATGTCATTTCAATAGATAAAGTAGAAGATTTGTTCTACCTGTAAGATTGTGATTGCATATCGTTTGCTTATTTTCTAGTTAATTGATAAATTAGTGCTGGATTGAAAGATTGATAACTACATAGTAGGTAAGATGATTTTGAATGCGAATCACCTTATTAAATAGCCTGATATGAAGTTGTGGACACATTAATTTTTCCCGAGTAATTAACTTTTTAAATCTAGCGACGATGTAGAGCTATTATCAAAATTTGTCAAACGACATTAACTTAACTAGAGTTTAGAGAAAATATATATGTATTGTATTTTTGGTCAGATTTTTTTTAAGTACTTTAGTGGGGCTAATTTATTTTCGACCACTATATCAAATTTGTTCTTAGGTTCTGGGCTACCACTTCAATCAATTGTTCACATAGATGCATTGGTGTTCCATTCTACATACATACACATATACATCACATATGTATTCCTAAATGGCGTAGGCAGAGCATACGTAACGCTACGTAGACAAAACCATGACTATTTCACGTTTCGTGGCCAATTATAGCATATTTTGTTAGGTTTTCAGTTCCATTCTACCATCGAGCTATATTCGGGTTGTTGTCTTTTATGTAGATTCAGTATCGAAGTGCCGATGCGTACTTGCTATAGGTATAGTACTTAACTTAGCTGTCGAAAAGGAGTCATTGACTGCAATAGCTTTAGATATTACACGTTCCCTGTCCGAAGGCCCCCAATGTGGGGACATGAAGCTTTTTTTCACAAGTCCATGCTCCCACTTATGGTACCACAGTTTCATACACAGATGTACAATTGGACTTGTGACATTGATAGACGGTTTTGTACGGGGACAGGGACTGTGTTAAATAAGATAAATAACTGAAGGAATCCACCTTGGCTCGCTTTTAAAATATTTTGGGTCACTTTAGGTTTTGTCGCTTCTAAAATGTGAATGGGATTTCATAGTAGGTAAATGAGAAAACCTTTATCAATTTGAAGATTTACTACGTTTTTCAAATTAAAAGCCGCGGGCTTATTTATACCTATGAGCTTCAGTGACACTAGAAAATTGAGGATCGAGTAGAAATAGACTCGTAGACATCAAATGATAGTTTCCAGTATCAGTCAAAATTACACCAACGATATCAATTGATGATATCGATCACTGATCGATTGATAAATGTGGTTACACCCTTCTGCCCTAAAAATATCATACAAATAAAAGCAAAACCATTTTTTATTTCAATACAGTTTTGATGACATCAACGCTAACTGGCAGTTCGATTTTGACCCTTGTGACCTAGCGGAACAGCGAGTAGGCTTAGGCTTATACTTGACTCTTGTGTCAAATAGTATTAGTAAAGTGGAAAGCCAGTTGTAGGCGGTGCAAAGACTGAGCTTGGTTTATGTTTTCGCAAATGAATCTTCGGCTGTTCCTCGTCTTCCCTCAAGTTTTTCAAATACAACAGGAATGAAGCCAATATGGAGAGCTCTGGCATATCTAGCTTACTGAGTGTTGCCAACGTTTTGTTCTTTGCCAATTCATTTAGCTTCTGCTCTCGTTTTTTCTCTTCAAACTTCTTTGACGATAAAATGTCCAGTTCTGGCGGCATGTTCAGTGATGTTTCTGTCTGAGTTTCTTTTGGAGTTGCTTGGGTATACGAAGACGGAACCTTGATCTGATACACTCGTCGGCATTCGTGTGTTGCCAACAAGCACACGGATATAAATAAATGGGTCAACCATGATGATTTTGACATTTTGGATAATATTCTGTGTCTTTGTAATATCTGAAATGCTTTAGCTTTACTGCTAAAGTAATTGTGAATTGTCTTCGTATTTCAATTTAATTTACAGCATTAAAGCGAACTAAATCGATTGAAATGGCTGATTCGCTTGAGTTATCTTTTCATTTAGTCTGTAACGGACGCGCTCATAGAGGTCTAGTTTAAGTTGTTATTAGTTTATGGTTTTTAGTTTCTTCTTTGATGCTGTCACTGTTTTAAATATTGCTTGTTCGAAGTCAGCCGCCAATGGTATTATGTGTTTTTTATAGTTTACTTTTAACTAATATATTTTCTCTGTCAATATCTCGTTTGGATTAGCCCTGAGCCGCCCACATAGTCTTTAAAATTGAAAATAAAACGATGGCTAAAGAAAAAAATGCGTAGTCTTCGTGGCTATCTGATTTTAAGTGTATAATGAAAATTTTGGGATACATTTTCTGTATTTAAAATATTATTCATTCATATCCATATTTGCGTCGTAAAAAAGGACAAAGAAAGGTTTAGGTATGTCTTAGGGCGTTGGCTAGCAACCTGTCACTATTGTATTTCTTACATCTATGTTTAAATCAATTTTTGTATTTTAATGAGTCCATCAACAACGTTCACCAATTCTTTAGCTCGCTTCTTATCTGGATGATTTGCTAATTCGAATTCTTTTAGTGTCTCTAGTAACTGTGCAGCTTCTGATTTGAGTTCGTAGTCGCCAGACGAAGATTTGAGGTGTAGTTCTTTGAGTAGCGGAATTAGTTCTTCATCTGGGAAAGGGGGTAGTACGTCATCCGGGTCTATTTCTGGTTCATCAGTTGCGTCGACATCTTTGTCCAAATCGTCTAGAGCTTCAGGTTGTTTTTTTAGTTTTTGGTTTACGACAGTCTCCTGTCGCCGTCAAAACTAGTACAACGTAAAGTGGCGTGAACGAGCGGAGTAACAGCATCTCTGAAATAGTAGATTCTTTATTTTTTGCGTCCAAAGCTTAGTTTAAATTTAACAGTTTTCGTTTTAATTAAAAATCTGAATAAGAATTAAGAGATGGAGACAATAAGTTGATCACTAGAAATAACAATTCTCATATACCTACTGGTTTCCATCGAATCGAGTTAGATACCCAATGGAGCTACTGTAATAATAATAATGTATTTATATGGTCTAACATAACGTTAATATTGAGGTAGCCGTAACCAAGGGGGTTCCCGGATCGTTCACACAAATGGCTATGTGAGTTCGTGTGGTTTTCCTTCTGTAGAAAATCGCTCATATCCCTGTGCTGCCTCTACACTGACACCGGAAACGGGACCACGCGGCGCGGTGGCGTGATGGTATTTAAAAAGGAATGCTTGGCCGCCCGATGCAATGTGCGCGCTCCTTCGTTTCATAATTACAAGTATTACAACCGATACCGTGAAGCTACCGCGACATGCTCCCCCGCTTCCGCTGTCAGTGCGTTTAGTTCGAGCTTGAGGCGTATTTTTCACATAAAAAATATCTGTGCAAATCGGTCTTAAATATCTTAAAGTTTGCTGACCTGTTTGCATCAATAACAATATTTTAAATCCGAAGCTTGAATCGACATACACGAATAGTTTCTTAAATTTAATGACTGTATATACCTATGTTTGAATATTTAATCTGTTATTAAGTACGTGTATATTTTCACGCCTTTCAGTATTTATGAGCAAGTAGCCGTAAATTGGCAATAAAAGAATACACTAAAACTATGTAGGTATGTACGTGCCTACTTTTATACTTTTGAACGGTTCTAAGATGTTCTACGAATAAAGGACCATGGTCAAAATGGGCCTGGAACCAACAGCATTGAGATTTATGTCAATAAATAGGTCTTAAAATCTACTTTATTT
>BHDV01029564.1:185866-211615 GCA_005406045.1 Adoxophyes honmai
AGGGAGTCTTGCGGATGTCCGCATAAAGTTGGCACACGTGCCCCGCCCACTCACCATTTCTACTAGTTTTTTCTGTTCTGTGATTGCGGATGACATCGTTTCATATTGCCTATGTATCAAATCGCTATTATTCCCTTAATAAAGATTTATTTATTTATTACCTCTATCATCCATGTTTCAACCTAAAATTATGCTTACATGACTATGAAACGTGAAAATTTTAATAGTTATGGTATTCACTATGTAACATTTCGTGTCAAAATTCAAAATTCAAAACTTTATTTATGCAAATAGGCTCCTAGGAGCACCTTTACATGTCATTTTATAGTTTACCAGCGCTTCGAAAAGACCATTATTCCCAAGACGAATGCGCCGCAAAAAGTGTGCACTGCCTACTTCTGCATGTGTGTAAAAAATCTTTAACGCCATGTCGCTCCTAAATAAACAAAAAATTACAAAATCAACGAAGGTCGTCAATATGACCCATAATCCTGTGCACAATGCGTACAAATACCTGGAGATAGTGCAAGCGTCAGCAGTCACTCGTGCATGGGATAATCGCTCTTACGCAACTTGTAATGGGTGCGTAACTTTCAAAGTACGGTGATAAAAATCTTAATGAAATGTTCTTAAGTAATAGCCCGCAGTTATGTTATAAGTGTGTTAAATTAGATGTTCAGAGAAATTTACGATTCTATTTTGAGACGGTAGCATTTTATTTTGCATTCTCTATTTTCACTAGCCTAAGCATAATAATCTACTTATACCTGTAATTTTAGTGTCTAATGCTTTAGACTACATTTCTCCATTTCTTGCGTGGATGTCGTAAGTAGCGACGGACGAAATAGGTTAAGATATATTTTAGGCGACAAGCTGGGAACCTGTTACTATTGTACTCCTTAGGCGCTGCGCAGACGACAGACTTTTATGCGAACGAGTCTGTGGAGCAATAAAAACTCTGAATGGCACGCAGAGAGTTTCCATTCAGAATTTTTATTGCTCCGCAGACTCGATCGCACAAAAGTCTGTCGTCTGCGCAGCGCCTTAACCTAAAAAATGTGATATACGAGACACGGTTTTGACTCTTTCATGTGCTTTCCTTACCTCATTTAGGAATACAGGCGTGTTGTATTGTATGTGTATGTATGTATAAACAAAAAATCATGGAGCCTAGTATACTTTCGAACAAGACAAGTTAAAAGAAGTAGGTATTGTTCATTTTAAAAGACAAGATTTGCTTTTTCCGCTTTCCGTAATGCTCAAAAACAATGACCCAACCATTTGTCTAAATGTCAATTTTGATTACTTTTCAAAATGTTTACAAAATTTTGGGGATACAATATTCCGCGAAAGTGGTTTCATTGTTTTTGCATACAATACAATAGTTTAAGTGGATCCAGAGATAACATAGAACGGCGGTCAGTCGTGCGGACGAAGAAATGTTATTTAACACAACATTTGGAGTAATCATAATCAGTAATCACTGTAATCAGTGACCACATCAGTCACCGCAGAGAAAAAGGGAAAAATGTGAACCAGTTTTGTAACCTCAATTTCGTTACCTCAAGCTTGTCTTTTTGGGTTTAAAATGAATCAGAAGTTTATTATCTTCCGACTGGGAAACGCGTTTCGTGGTCACTTCTTGCAATTTTTTTCAGGTTTTGAGTTGGCAGGTATAATAGTGACAGGTTACTGGTCTGTCGCCTAAAATGTACCTTAACCGTTACGTTAGCCCCCGTTCCCATCGCGTCGGGCGCCGGCACGATTTTTAATCGGGTGTCGTAGCCGCAGTACATTTTATATGGAGCCGTTCACACACGCTCGACAATCGGAAAATCGTGCGGGCGCCCGACGCGGTGGGAACGGGCACTTAGGAATTAACCTAGTCTCCTCTTACGACATACGCGGAAGAAATGGAGAGTCGTTATTCTAAACCGGACACCACACCGAAAACCTGGCATAGTGAAAAACTTAGGTATAATTGGTAAATGTGGATATAGCTAATGAAATGCTGTGTTACTTTTTGTGACTTTATTTACAATTTTTATTTACAATAATATTTACAATTTTGAACATAAATGACACGATCTTAGATAAATAAACTTCGCAAACGCAAGTAAACCACTTGGTACACTTAAAATTCTAATTAAACATTAGGTAATTTTATTCTGGCAAAAATCATGACCATGATGCCATTTAATATGTTTTTTAAAACTTTAATATAAATAGCCCAGAATTAAATCATCACGCGACATTTGTAACTGTCTCGGTATGAGTAAAAAAAAGCAAATTTACATATTTTTTGTGATTGTTTTAAAATTGACTATTCTACTCATGAATAATTTATTTGAACAAAATTATGACCATGTTTGTCTATTAATAAAACGTATGAAAAACATTTATAAATAGGTTCCTACGTAATTTTTCCATTCTACTTTCAAAATTTTTGTTTTCATAACATTTTTTTTGTTTCAAACTTTATACATAACTGGACATTCTTCCATTGTTATACCAACTACTTTTACTATGGCTTATACATCTCAGTTGTCTTATTATGTCAGCCCGATCACTAAAAAACTTAAAAATATTTTATTTACAACAACTTTACTCTTCTTATTGAAAGTTTTTCATAAACCTATTGTTGTCAAAGACTAGACTAATGCGTCTTTATTTCTCTTGGGTTACAATATTTCAGTTCTCATACAAAAGGAAACAATGACACATTATTACAAAAATCGACTTCTAACCTCACTGAAATCGAGACATCTCAATTACCCGAGATTTCTCAGGACTGATTCAGATTTTCCACACAATAATGTGACAGAAAATGTCATCTTGATGACACCAATAATTATCCTTTTTATCTGTTCGTCTCTACCATTATGCGATTGTATCTCATTTTATCACTTAACTAGCTGTGCGCGCGACTCCGTTCGCGTGGAATAGTGACTAATTTCCCCCGTTTTTTCCACATTTTCCCATATTTCTTCACTCCTATTAGTCGTAGCGCGATGTTATATAGCCTAAAGCCTTCCTCGATAAATGGTCTATCCAACACAAAAAGAATTTTTCAAATCGAACCAGTAGTTACTGAGATTAGCGCGTTCAAACAAACAAACAAACAAACAAACAAACAAACAAACAAACAAACTCTTCAGCTTTATTATATCACTTAATAGTAATTCCTCCATTCTACTTTTGTAAATTCAGCGCCTCTTAAGTTCTGGAATAAATTTGTACCCGTCGATTACAAACTAATCTCACAGTATTTTACTATTTAAAAGAGAAAACGCTCGAGATATTTATTGCATGTACCTATATTCACGCTCTCTTGATGACCCATCTGCCTTACATCCAGATAAAAATGTCTTTTTGCCTTCAGCTGACACTATCACACAACTGTCCACCATCTAACGGAACATCAGCAAGTTCTGCAGCAACCTGAGCGGCGAAGACCTGCACAGGGCTCGTCTCCTTGGGCACGGGTACCTTCTCACACACATGGCGAACTGTCTATCACATTCACACAGTCTTGCTGCACACCCGTTCACGAACTGGTGCTGGCTGCTGTAGTTCTCCAGCGCGCAGAGGGGCTCCCCGTGGTAGCACTTCCAGTAGTAGGGCTGGAAGTAGACGGTGTAGAACGGACAGTAGATGTTCTCGTAGCACTGGTCGTGCATTTTACAGCATCTGGAAGAAATGTAGATGATGAATAGGGTGGGGTTTTTGAGATTCGTCGTGATTACAGAACTGTGTCTGTACGTTCGAAACAATTGAATTCTGGCCCACCATAGACAATCACAATAAACATAGCGAAGTTTGCCTTTGCAGATTAATACTTATTTCCCAATGATGCTTAAACCTTCCTCACATGGAGCTAGTCAAAAGTGACTGAACTGATTAGTAACAAATCAGTTAGTAACTGTACCTCGCACACGACGCTGCTCAAACGCGGATATCGCTTTACGGTGAGCGGCAGCGTAGCATAGTCTACACTGTTTGTTTGTTTGTTTCGTTGTAATGAATAGGCTCAGTAACTACTGGACCGTTTTTAAAATTTCTATCACCATTCGAAAGCCACATTATCCACGAGTAACAAAGGCAAAATTTTATTTTGAAAAAAAAAAGGATTCTGTTAAGTATTTGGGTTTAGATATCTACATCTACACTAAAATTATGAAGAGGAAAACTTTGTTTGTTTGTAATGAATAGGCTCAGAAACCTACGACCCCAAAATCCGAAATTTACGCGAACGAAGTCGCGGGCGGAAAGCTAGTCCTTTATAAAACCTGTTTCCATATTTGTGGAGAAAATGTCCGTTTTCGTATTCTGATCTATATTAAACTTGATTTAGATCGTAGTCAGCTACGAGTTATGTAATTTTATGATTATGCAGATAAAAACTAAGCGAGAAATGTTTTCTCGATAAAAAGTCAAATTTTGCACAAATCGACATCTTAAACAAGTTGGATCACTAAGATTATCAAGTTGTGACATTGGATGTTAAAATAATGTAAATGTAATCCGCGATAGTAACAACGGAAAGAAGACGATAGGTCACGAGACCGATTAGAAATATCTAGACAGAAATAAAGTTGCATAACAGTTTTATTTTTACATTTACTGGAAAAACTGGTAGACACACATGCTAGAATTTAAAATTCTTGTATGGGTTTGGTAGCAATCAGAAGTCGACAATACAACCCTGGCAATAATGTAGAGACCCTAGCGCCACCTATTTTCCAGTAGTAGAACTTCTTCCACAAACCTCATCAACTGCCATAGTTCTACATCGCGCTAACGAAGTTTCAAAGATCGAATGCATAAATACAACTTCCAACTTTCTCTCTGAGGACTCGGTCCCCGGGCATAACGTCTCTCTGGAGAGAGATCTCTATAGGAATCATTTCTCATAATGATAAAGGCAAAAGTCGCAACGGAACGACAAAGATTGCTCGTGGGTTCTCAAATTGAAGCCTTGTTCTTAAGAACTAACCTGTCAATCCCATCAGTGGGCCTCCCTGACCCCAGGAAGCCACAGTAGCACCCGTACCCCTTGTACGAGAGGGGGTCGCAACCTGTGGCGCAGTACATCATGTTGTACAAGTGGAGAACCCCCCGCTTCCCTCGGTTCTCCCCTTTACCCAGGGTCTGGGGGTTGATGTTTCTGTAAAACAAGTGAGAAACGTCAATAAGGAAGATGTACAAAATATAGCATCCAACATATACGTCACGCCTGTAGGTATTCCCAAATGGAAGGAAAAAACTTACGGGGAAGAATTTTAATAGCGAAAAATTAAAAGTAAAAACGTCTGCCTTCCTCCAAATTGCTGGCATTGCAGAGCAGCCGTAAGGTAAGTGAGAGCACTACAATATTCGTCCTTACTCGGAAGACCGTTAAACTGGTATTACTGTGTACCATGCTGATACTGATCGGTTACATTTAAGGCTTGCTGGTATGGTGAAGGCGTATACAAGGAAGTAATGTCGCATCTCTTTAATGCCACTTGATTCATCATCGTCTAAAAATTCAACTGTAATTACTGAATACGTCATCAGAAACGTTGCTTATACAGGGTGGCCTGAAATTCACCGTAAATATTTTAATCAGTTGGGAATACGCTTTTGAAAATTCCTGTGAAGTTTTTCCCGAAAAAAAAACGAAAATCTAAAAATATTGCCTAATCGTTTGTAGTCCGGGTTTTAGTCAACCGCGTAGCATCACAATGTCGAACGTTTGCCGGTATGTACCAACGCGAACAGGGATTGTTTAGCCACTTACCTATGTTTGTAACTTGGTCGTGTATTACTAATCCAATAGCTGACGTCTAGTCAGTCACATCGGTCATTGATTACACGTCTAAATTGCGAACAGTGGCAAGTGGCTCAACAATCCCGGTTCGTGACTGTACGCGCCGACTAACGGGATTGGTTTAAGGAACGTAAGATAGGAAAAACTTGGGTCGCAATGACCTGAAAAGTGATGAAACATTTTGTTTACCACAAGATCAATTATAATGAACATTTTTATGGAAATATTTTGCAGGGGTTTTCAAATCCACTGCACCACTGGTTAAAGGGTCAATATCAGATTTCGTCCCAAATTTTCTAATTTCTAAGGCGCAATTATTTTTTCAATATTTGCAATAAATGAAATGACATACCTTGTAAAAGACTGAATTTGAAAAAAAAATGCGCCATAGAAATTAGAAAATTTGGGACGAAATCTGATATTGACCCTAAAATATTTACCGTTAATTTTCAGCCATCCTGTATATGCAACGTTTCTGGTGGCGCATTCAGTAATTATAGTTGAATTTTTAATCCATTATCTTATTATTATCCTCAGAGACAAGAGTTGGCGCGGAATTCCTTGTAAGAGTTGACTAATGAGAAAAAAAAGTTAGGCGATAGACTACCGACCTGTATTATACCTGCCAACGGAAAACCTAAAAAATGCTAGAAGTGGCCACGAAACGTTGGGATGCGTACATACATCACGCCTGTATTCCCAAATTGGTAGGTAAAGCACACGAGACGCTACGGCGACATAACCATGACTATGTCACGTTCTGTGGCCACTTCTACAGTGGTTTACAGTTGTTAGGTAGCTTATGACATCTACGGAAGTAATATAGAGGTTTTATTCTAAACCCGATACTACGGCACCTACAATAAAAAAAGCATAAAATCCCTCAGGGAATAGGCGTGGTGTATGAGTCCTATTTCTGAAATGACTCCAAAAACGCTATCAATTCATACCATAGAGGATAGAATCTATAGAGAAACAATGTTCGCAACCCCGGTCCGCAAATAGTTTGTTGATTTCAACATACTAAACGTCACCGTCACTGTCACAGAAACTGTACAGAGCCAATAACCGTAGAGAAAAAGGCACTAGCGTTACGCGCGATCTTGGACCGGCCAATAAGAGCACAGCGACCACTTCAATTGTTTTGCGGAATAATTTCCGAACAACCAAGATGACATTAGTACTATAGGTTCTATCCTCAATGATTCATACGTACCTCACTCCCTTCAAGTAGTCCTCTTCAGGTATAGAATACCTAAACGGATCATGCGCAAACCCGACCAGCAGCTGTTCCTTCTTCTCTTTCACTGCCTTATAATCAAACTCTTCATACTCCAGCTCATTCTCTTTGGTATCGTCTAAATAAGTATCCCTAGCGCTAAAACTAAAACCATTGGTATAGTTTATGGTATACTCGAATGGTGCGTATGAGTTTGGCAAAATGTATGGCCGCGCCGTGTGCTGTATCTGGGCGTAGTTTGTGTCGTTGTATATCTCCTCGAATGTCAGCTGTCTGGACCATTCTGGAACAAAAAGATAAAATGTTAGGGGGTCTATATGAGTAGCGATATTTAAACACATACGAGTACAAACCTACATCGTGACTGCATTCCAGAATGGGGTCGGTAAACGCTATATTTCGTGGTTGGTTGCCAGTTTCAGCATAATTTTAGGTGACAGTTTACTTGCATTAAGCATTCCTTAACCTATTTACTTAGATTCCTCTTACGACATCCGTGGAAGAAATGGAGAGTGTTATTTCTAAACCTGACACCACACGGGATTTAAATCCTACATGGAAACTATTTAACGTCCAAGAAAGTGTGACACGATGCATAAACGTCACATGGATAAAACCTGGCTATTTCAGGATTCAGAGCTACTTTTCTCATTATTTTTGGCTTAAAATAGACGAAAAAGGTATAAATAGTGATAGTTTGGAAGCTTGTCGCCTTTCCTTTAGTCGCCATAGTAAAAAAAAATTGTTAAGTAGCAAGTAGTCTATAAAAACCATTGTTTCTCTATTTCATTTCCACTCTCCTTAATCTAACTGCGCTCTCAATGCCTGCTCACCTCATGTCACGGTACGAGAAAATCGTTAAAACACACACAAAATCTATAAAGAATTTCAACACGCGGTTTCTGTATCAAATTCGCCCAGTAAATCATTGAAAAAACAGCCGCTTTTCACGCACTAAATGTTGTAAACAATGCACATCCATGGGCTAATTTTCAATGTAATGTACAATGGCTATTGTATAATAGAACGTTTGAATGGGAACGCAACGATGTGCGAAAATGCATGGGAGTGATGGTTTATCCTATTCTACGCTTGTTTCACACTTTATGTAACGATATTGGTGTCGTTTAGCGAATATACGCCTATTGTTATGGTAGATGTGGTTATTTCTGTAACGTATTACTTTTTGCGGTATCTCATACGACTTCCGAACTTTTTGTCAGCCCAGATATCTTTGGTCTTCCTGAAATTTAAGAGTTTAAATTAAACGCTGAGAAAATTTAAAAAATCTTGCTAAAGCTGATCGAAGTTCACTGGGCCAGCAAGATCTAGATAAAAAAAATCTGTATATCATCGTTATCGTACCTTCGCTCTCAGCTCATAAACTAAACAAGAATCAAATTGACAAAATTTGGACAGAGATTGTTAATTAAAGCAATTAGGACAATGCTTCCCTTCTACTAAATTTTCAGCATAAATTGTCACAGGTGATAGTAGGTACATACCCTGGTAATGATTTTATGATCCGGTGGATTTTCATGTTATACTATGTCAAGTCAACAAATTATCGCCATCACAGTTTCATGAACGCTAATGACTCGCTAATCAGTGTTCTCGTTATTAATGAATAATTAATTCATCTTTGATACACTGGAACAATGGGTTCCACTACATTGAGCACACAGCTCATCCTCGATTGTTGAATCAGGCGTAATTTGAAACTGAGGTCAACTAACACTCGCGGGTGAATAGTCGGGCGTTTGACCCGCCGAATGCACACTTTTTTGGGTTCAGTACCTACCCAAATGGGTCGTATAAAAACGGGACCCTAATATTAATCCTCTCTCTCTGCCTTCCAAGGGTTGGCTGTAAGAGATCCCTTAAGGGATAAGTCCGCCTTTGTACTTCGCCATTTCATTTGTATTTAATTTTTGTTTTTGTTTTTTGTGTTTTTTTCCTTATGTACAATAAAGTGTTTACTTACTTACTTAATCCTGTGTGGTGCCGGGATAGAATAACACCTCTCCGTTTCTTCCAAGGATGTCGTAAGAGGCAACTAATGAAATAGATTTTAATATGCTTTGTGTGACAGGCCAGAACCTGTCACTATTATATTACATCTTCTATCTGTTTTCAAACCAAAAATTATGCTAGAAGCTGCTTCAAACCGTGAAATATGTAGGTAGTCATAATCGTCGTTTTGTCTATGTCACGTTTCGTGTGCTCTGCCTGCCCCATTTGGGAACATAGGCGTGATTGCATGTATGTAATATTAATACTCTGTTTATCCGTCTATCACCAGGCTGTATCTCGAAAACCGCGATAGCTAGAAAGTTGAAATATTCACAAACTATGTACCTACCTATTTCCACTGCCGCTATAACTTTATTTTTAGTATTTGGTACTAAAAATAAAATAAAAAATTATGGCGGCCTCTGTTAAAAAATAACGCTATCTTTTTATAGACTTTATTTTATTTTGAAAAACCGAAATGGGTTACCTAATTTTCATGTTAGAGATACTACAAGTAATTCGCAAAAGGATCGTAAAAATTCTCGAAAAATGTGATAAAAAAGCGTTGAAAATAATTATGGCGGTCCAAACGCCCGAATATTTAAACTCGCGGTTATTTATTTTGTTAATTACGGTTATTGCGTGATTTAATTTTAACCCACTATTCTTGCAAATTATGTATGCATTTGTAAGTACTTAAAACAAAGAAGGTAGGCAGATTTAAATATCGAAATGCGCATAATTTTGTTTTAAATTTATAATATCTTGTATTATCTGTAACCTTAATTTTACACAGCATGCAATTTTTCCACATTTGTGTATAATGAATACAATAATTAATAATAATTCTTATTTATAAATCTAATTCAATATTTACCAGGAGCGTTTTCATGAAGGAAAATAATACTATCGTAGGAATCTTACACATAGCGGCACGAAGTAATGCAATGTTGAGTGTGAAGTTCCCAATTCACTGTGGGCCCGCGTGTAAACTACAGCCCAAACCGTCTTATAATGAGAGAAGGTATGTGCCCAGCATAGGGCCATTATCTTCACAGGGTGTTATTAAAGCACTTGGTACCTACTCAACTCAGTGCATTAAAAATAAAAAAATAAAATACGCTCAGTACTTTGTAGTAGAAAGAAAAAAAAGACAGGAAGAAAGAAAGAGTAACTCTTGTTCTTATTGCTGTAAAATTTCTCCATGACGATTTTTTTTCAATATTTGGCTGACATATCCGCATTTCAATACAAGATAATGGACATTCATTCATCACGCCTGTATTCTCAAACGGGGTAGACAGAGCACACGAAATGCTACCACATAGACAAAACCATGACTATTTCACATTTCGTAGCCACTTATAGCTTAAAATTTAGGTTTCAAGTTAAGAGATATAATCGTTCATAGATAAAACTAGTACTACTGTGTACTAATAATTTTAAACAAAAAAAAACCGACTTCAAATTTGGGCTATACTGAAAGCATTTGTCTAACAATGAGGGTGACCTTCCATCACCAGCAGGCCTCACTAATTACTGAAATTATAATTTCCAGTCTGCAGGTGCATTCAGTATTGAAAGAATTATCCTTTAACTCCTAAGCATTAAGGAGTTGACCTTCCATCATCAGCTCAGTCATATTTTTTTACTGCCAGACGTAAATACTGGTGTAGCTTTGAAAAATGTACTAAAAACATTACCTGTGCCAATAAAATTTGAGGGTTGCCCTCGATTTCCCTCATATTCCATCATCAGATCAAGATATGCTGGCAATGGGACCACCTGGAAACTATACCCTTTCAAACAAAAAAAGAATTTTCCAAATCGGTCCAGGCGTCTTCGAGTAATCAGCGAACACACATAAAAAAAAATGATAAAAAAAAAAAAAAATATCCCGACGAATTGAGAACCTCCTCCTTTTTTTGAAGTCGGTTAAAAATAGCAAAGGGTTTTTATAACATGCTATTTGTGGATAGCTAACTGACCTCGGTATTTACTAAAACTGTTGTTTGACGTAACCTTTCGTCTTCTTCCAAGCCTTAAATAACACAATTATGACGAGTGACAAATTCAGGTCAATTTTTAGTTGTAAACGACGATAAACTATTTGAATATGGCTTGGCCTCTCGTGATTTGAGCAATTATAGTTTATTATTTATGTATTTCATTCTATTGTTAGAGATAATTTAGGTGGCGTGGTATTTATTGATAGATTAGTCGACGTGATTTGGCACGTTTCTTTAAGTGCTTTGTACTAAATCAAGACTTCTAGATAATCTGGCACTAACAAGTTGAATCGCCCTGTTTTTAATGCCCTTGCAATATTTGCAATTTCAGTGAAGATGATTTAAGATGAAGCAGAATATATTCGTAAGCTGCATCTTTTAAGATACATTTACATACATACATTAGATACATTTTGTTACTCTTACAGATTTTAAAAATAGGCAGGTTGGTGTCAGTCCTAGAATAACACCTCTCCATTTCTACCGTGGATGTCGTAAGAGGCGACTGAGGAAAATTATGCTAAAGTATGTTTTAGCCGAAAGGCTAGTAACCTGCGACTATTATACTTGCCAATTTAAAACCTAAAAAAATATACTAGAAGTGGCCACGAAATGCGAAGTAGTCATGGTTTTGTCCATGTAGCGATTCGTATGCTCTGCCTACCCCATTTGGGAATACAAGCGTGATGTATGTATGTATGTATTATAAACCGTAGGACGACTGTATGTTGGACTTAGGCCTCAGGATTACGTAACGAATAAAAATAAATAAAAGACCATCGCGGTCATTAACCTCAAGCGAGTGATCGAGAGATCTTTGTGAATTGTGAATGCTTTTCTGCGCACGATGTACGCTAATTGCCGGCATTGGTACAATAGGCTGTTCAGGGTTGCCAGGTTATATTTTGTGCTTAAAGCTAATTTTAGACGGAGAGACAGTTACATACATACATACAGTACGCCTGATTTCCCACATGTTATAATTTTCGTTGCCTCTTCTAGCATATTTTTTTTTTTAGGTTTTGAGTTGGCAACCTGCCAGCCAGTCGCCTAAAATATTATTACTTTGTGGGTATATTGTTATTTTGTAGTTGTATCACAAAAGAAACTTGTGATTACAAACTTACAGTCGATCTCCTTATCCCACACTGGGCTGGTTCGTATAAATAAAATCTGATGAAAATGCACACCTCATGCGAACCATTTCAATAAAATAAAACCGTACAATATAAAGGTCAACCTTATTTTTGGTGAATACATGCAGTTACCGCAGTTTGAGCGACTTGAACATTGTGCAAGCAGCCTTATTCCATTAGCGATCTCTTCAGATAATGTCAAGGTGGCAATGTGTGGCGAAAATTGCGAATACCCACCATTTTTAACGTAATTATGGAAAGGCTATATTTCAAACAACTTTCAAACGTGTTATGTGGCAGATGAAATGATATGCGCGTTTTGTGTAATTTGCAAAATTAACTAATTGGCATGATATAAATCATGACATTTTTATTGATTTGACTTGTTTGATTTTTAATGATCTGTTTGATTTTTAAAGTTATGAAAATTGGAGAGAGTGATACATTATGTGATACATAGAGTGATACGTATACAGTATTGGCTCAATTAAACATGATTGTGACATGCCCTCGATAAAGATGGAAGCAGTTTACGGCGAAGCCCTTTGACGACTATATAAAAAAAAACTAAAAACCACTCTCAATTATAAACTTTATTCACTAACAACAAGATTGACATTAGACAAAATTTGTATTAACTCTTAATACACTTTCTTCATAAATATCCGTCATTAAGAACGGTTTCACAAAATGACAGCTCACACACTGGCCATAAAGACGTAAGGCGAATTTTTATGGCATCACGCTTTTGAAAATGGAATTACGGCAGCGTGCCGTCGGTCAGGGATTCTCGAAATTACCGGCCAGTTACAATTACGTTTGGTGTAATGCGAGAGAATCGTATCTTGATATGGCAATGTTCGATGACGTCAGGAGTGTTGCCATAATAGCACCAATTTAAAAGCTGTATGGAAGTATTTCGCGTTTAATCACCTTTACTCGTGGCGCGACGATTCGATGTTATCGGAAAAAGCTTACTCAGTAGAGGTCTGATTTATTTATGAGCTTTCAATAAGTACATTCTGTGTATTTTTGTGAACTGGTTAGTGATTTTGATTCAATAATCAAAACTCAAAGATTTAATTTGATGCGGCGAGGTTACAGAATTTCGTTGGAAAATTTATGTTCCCGGTGACACTACTTGTCTGTGGAAAACTGGAGTGGTAGATTTTGTTTTGACAGTTATGCCTGATGACTAAGGTATCACATATCCAGTCTGATGCCTAAATAATGGTGTATCCGATGTAGACGAGACGAGACGATCGCGGCCGCGGCCTTCCCACGGTCGGCCGATATACGCTCACCGGTCGGATCGTCTGAAGATACCTTTAGGCGACGACAGAATTGCATAGTGAAGGGGTGATGTTACCATACATACAATCAAGCCTGTGTTCCCAAATGGGGTAGACAGAGCACGCGAATCGTGACATACAAAAAAAAGACTAATTCACGCCTCGCAGCCACATCTAGCGTAATTTGCTTATGACAGTTTGCTAGCCTGACGCCAAAAGCAAACTAAACTTAGAAATGGAGAGGTGCCATTCTATCCCGACACCATACATGAAACTTGTTACGTTCTTGCAACATTCAGGAAAGAAAAGGATACTCATCCCCATTACCGTAGACCCATTCTTCAAGAGTTTACCTTCAGAACTTTGTACTCCATCTACCTATCGATCTAATGACTTTATCGTTAGGCCACTTTTGCAATACAGCAGGCCTGACTCTAATGATTGTAACATCATCACATGACTCATCACAACTGATAGCCGACCTTCAAAAAGACGAAATCAGCACATACTAATGTCATGGCATTTAGGTTTCGCGAATAGTTGCATCATCGAATCGGTATCACAATAACTGAGCAAATATTTCGTCACCCTTTCTTGCCTTATTGACCCCTAGGTCATAGTAATCTGATACATTGACAGGTACGGTGATATATGACACGGTATATGTATATGAAGACGACGGTGATATTTGAAAATGATAAGGGAATTAATGATTTTGATACTTTTTCGTTATTTCTTAAGACACGGAGGGGAGACGGTGTAGGACGTAAAAAAACTCTATATTTAAAACTTTGTTTACGCAAATAAGCTCTTAAGAATATTTTTACCTCTGTTTTTAAGTCTACCAGTTCCTACTTGGAATGAAATCGTGTCAGTAGAGTAGTGTTTCGGTTTTGCTGTGTATTATTTACCTTTAATCTTTACTTAGCATTTATCTTTATCCATAATTAGGTTGCTGTTTTGTTCATACCAACGAGTTTTCTGCACGTGTACAATGCATGTTGCAATTGTTATTAATTGCATTGCAATTAAAAATTGACTTTGTGTCAAGTTTCTTGAAACGTACCCTTTTTGGCGGTACAATCTTTACGAAGCGCGGGTAGACGTAAAAACAAAACTTGTAAAAGACCGCCTGATGGCCTACTTCCTTAAATAAAACTGATATAGATTTTTATGACCTATGACTTATCCAAGGGGGGCAATCCATGACTTTGGTAGGTCAAATAGGACATGTCTGCCGAAGGCACCCAGACCGATGAGCACGAATCGTTACCGAATGGGTTCCAAGGGATAAGCAAAGAAGTAGGGGCAGACCCAAGAGAAGGTGGCGGGACGATCTGAATAACTTTCAGGACGATTGGCAGATACATGCTCAAAATAGGGAAGAGTGGCAGAAGGAAGGGAAGACTTTGCCAATCAGTGGGAAATACTACGCTAAAAAAAGGACATGGGAGTGTTTTGTTTTATTTTTTCATTCCACGTTCTAAATTTAGATATCGAAGGAACTTTCTCGACATTTAGCCTGTTAATGGTATGTTTCATAGACAGACCAGGTCGTTAAATGCTGTCATGGTCAGCTAGAGTGATTTAGGACATGAAATATCCGGTTTGCTAAAGATGATTTAAACGAATCTGTATTAATTTTAGCAACGCGCTCTAGAAATTAAACCTAGCCTTGGCACTCTGAGGCAAGATTACCAAGGTGGATCACTTGCAAAAGAAAAGCAAACTCGCATTCAATTGAAATAAGCTCTTACAAAACCAAGTTCAACTGAGTATTTGACAATAGCACTTGAACAATATATGCGTAATTATGATTCAAATGAAATGGTTTACTTATGCGTTTCACAAGGGCAGGTGAACAAAGGCATGAAGAAATTAACTAACATCTTGCTATAATCTCTTTGAACATTGCTGTTATACTTTGACCAATTGAATCTTCTTCGAGGCTTATCATGAGGGCAGTAAAGTCAATTTTTTATGTCGAATACTGAACTAATAAGTACAAATCGCACTGCTAGAAATCAAATATAGCTAACTCAAAATGTCCCACTACTTAAAAAAAATGGTTGCCTGTAAAGTCGGTTTTACGGGCGAAGATTTTACGTGACAACGTCTTTTTCTCGGTAGAATATTTATTGATTTAAGACGTTGTCACGTCAACTCCCAATCGTGACAGCTATCCATGTCTGCGTTTGACGTCTCACATGATACCATAGAGGCTTCGCACTATCGAAGCGCCACCTCCTTAACACTGCGGGCCTCTCTCTCGTTCGGTGACGTCATCGTAACGTTACCGAGCGTTACACTTTTTCATAAGTGACTCCCAGCCGCAACCTAATTTAAGACGTTGTCACGTCAAAATGAGAGTTGGGGTATTAACATATAGCTTACTTTTGAATTGAGACACATTTTTATTTAGCTCTGTTATGATCCAGGAGTGCAAAATGTCAAATTGTTAGATAATAATATCAGATGGGGTGGCGGTATGCAAGCTAATTATATTTTATATACTTATGTATGATATAATTTGATCTCATCGTGAGTTTCTTTGATGATGTTCATCTCGCCTTTATACGACGGAAGTACATAACATATAGACGCTGGCCGCGTCTTGCAATTACCATTTTTTCTCATAAACGACATTTAGTGTCTACTTTCATCAACCATCGCGGCATTTTATTCTGTAACATTTGAGTCACCTGACTTGTAAACCTGGTTTTATCTTGCTCATCGTATGTCCGCAGATTTTTTTACTCTCCATGGAGTGACGTTTAAGCACGGAGTCGGTTAGACTGGGTTACGAAAAATTCCGAAAAAGTCTGGTACCTGTGAACTTAAAACCAAAAATTTGCTAGAAATGGCTAAAAAACGTGAGATACATGGATTTGTCTATTATGTGGTCTGCCTACAGCATTTAGTAATACTGGCGTGATGTATGTGTGCGTGTATATTTACGAGTGACATCCCATTAGAGTTCAATGCGCCATGGTAAAATTTAGCCGCGCGTCAGTGGAAAAGCGTCTCAAGTATTAAATAATAAAATAAACGTTACGTAAGTGAAAGTGCGTGATTATGGCAAAAATGGCGAACTTCTTAATTCCGCCGATCGCCGCGACCGGCTGACCGCCAACGAAAGTGGTTGGACGCATGTCCGTTGTCTCACGCGTGACGTCACGAGCATTTAAGTATTGCTTTTTTAATCAACCTGTGTTGCTGTTGTTTCTGTCAGCAAATAAAATATTATTGGTTAGTCGTATGTTAAAACGTAAAACCTTTATACAAAAGTGTTACAAGTAAGCTGCTTTACATAAGACATATGTACATATAAGTAAAATCCCTAAAGACGCTGGCTGCTGGTAGGTAAACGCCAACTCTAGAGTGATGCCAGAACTAGCCTTTTGGACAGGTCTTTTATAAAAGTGTGGATGCAAGACGAATACGGTCCCATCGTTTCTAAAGCAAGCGACACAAATATATGGGAGTTGGCTAAGCCGTAATATACCCGAGGCTTGTTTATCTGGGCTTGTTCAGCAGCCGCTGGGCACTCAAAGCAGTGCTTGGGATATGTTAATAATACCTACAAGTGTTCAAATTTTTGCTAACTATTATCAATTGGTACTTGACCAGTAATTTATAATTATTAATGAAGTCAAGTAAAAGAAATCGTTGCATTCATCAACCTTGGACAGGAATATTGACGAACAAGTTGCTAATTTCGCTTACAAACAAACATGATAGTGAACATTGCAAGTTACTGACCTCGCGTCATATGAGCATATGACGCAGTGTTGTGGGAACAGTGCGCATTGATCGTGAATGTCATGATCGTGAAAACTATAATTTATACTTTTTTTCATCTTAGCATTTGGTCTTGTAGAAAGTGACATTGATTTGTAGAAATGGTGACATCGGCTCATTGATTAGATAATATGATTAACTTTTGAAAATATGACGTTTCATATTACAAGAAACTTCTCCTTTACTAGTTTCTTGATAATTTATAAAGGAGAACAGACTTGGCTAACGTTTAGGAAAAAATTGTGCGTTACAAAAAAAAATGGACATGTCATTAGATCATGTGGTCAGGTTATTGTCATGGTTTGTAGCTAATCATAAGAAATAGTTAACTAAATTATGATTGTTCCGACAAATAAGTGGCAAGCTTGTAAAGCAAAGTACACACCTCAAAATCAACCTTGGCAAGATTTTATATAGTTTTTCCACAGAAAAAGCGATGCGCGAACTTACCCCCCACTTTTTAAAATGTTGCCAAGTTACATATTTATATCCGTGTAATTTTTTAATTGTTTTTTACACACGGACGAGTGTCGGGATTTAGTAGGTATCATGTTTTCTGTTGTTGACATTATGAATAAATAAATAGCCGTGGTAGCCCAGGTCG
The DNA here is from genome assembly GCA_005406045.1 of Adoxophyes honmai. Lineage (NCBI taxonomy): Eukaryota > Metazoa > Arthropoda > Insecta > Lepidoptera > Tortricidae > Adoxophyes > Adoxophyes honmai. Next base: position 203,774 of record BHDV01029564.1, read on the forward strand.
TGGGTTCAAACCTCGGGCACCTCTGAACTTTTCGGAATTTATGTGCGATATCGAATTTGATATTTATAACGAGCTATTCGGTGAAGGAAAAAATCGTGAGGAAACCTACACACAGCGACGAAGTAATTCAACGACGCTGTGTGTGAAGTTCGCAATCCGCACTGGGCCCGCGTGGGAACTATACCTAAGCCTTCTCATACTGAGAGGAGGCCTGTGCCCTGCAGTGGGACATAGGTATATAGGCTGATGATGATGAAAGTGCTCTGCGCCAACCTTAGCTTTCAATGGATGATAGGGGATTCTTAACAGATACTTACTTAGAGAGATTGTAGACTTTGATGACGTAATTATAGATTTTTGATGACGACGAGTATTCTAACTTGATTATAGTTGCTTCTAAAATAGTCAAACAATAGTTTCGCTCCTCTTTTGGTGTCAAATCATGACAGTTGTCTTCCCAAAGCACCTTGCATTGTAATTGGCCTTCTGAAGGAGGCAATGCCGCGCCCAATATTTAAATAGTGTGTTTTTGAAAACACTAGTTGTCCATAATAACGGTTATGTATCAAAGATTAGTTATTTCCGTGTGTTGTCTTATTTAGAATAAAACTTTGGATATCGTAAGAGGTGGATAAGGAAAGATATTGAAGTAGTTTAGCGACCTGTCTTTATTACACCTAATTATGTATGTTTTTTTTATATTATGAATTAAAATACTGTACCTGTGTGGTGTCGGGATAAAATAACACCTCTCCATATTTTCAATGGGTGTCGTAAGAGGCGACTAAGGAAATAGGTTTAGGTATATTTTAGGCGACAGGCTAGCAATCTGTCACTATTATAGGCACCTCTTTCAACTGTTTCTTAAACCTAAATTTATGCTGAATGTGGCCACGGAATGTGAAATGGGCTTGGCTTGTCCATGTAACGTTTCGTGTGCTGCCTACCCCGTTTAGGAATACAGGCTTGATTGTATATTAAAATACTCGTGTTTTAATGTAATTCGCCGTACAGCTCATTTCATAAACCATACTTGTCTAATGCCACTCACATGTCATCACGCTCTTCATTATACAGCAATTAAATTCAAAAATCTTAGTGTTCATTCAAAATTCCGATGACTGCCGAGCGAAATTAAGAAAACAGATGAACACGCTAATTTATGTTGAACTTTAAAAAAATATTTAACACCACGAAACACGAAGCGAACACTAAATTAAGTTATCGTAAAAATACGACGATCGTTATCCTTAAAATATAAGGCAATAATGTAGGCTTTACTTAAGGGGCCATGTGCTTACCTTATTTCTAAAAACGGTTGTGTGTCAAGTAGGTAATTTTGTCATCAATGCCAATTAATTTTTGCACACAATATTAATCTAGGCTGTGAACTAACATAATACATTCTCATGTCTCATTCATGTTCTCATTCTAATATAATTATGAAATTTTGCAATGCATATTTGGCATTTTAGTGTAGTACAGATTAACTTAGATAATTACCTACTTACATGACTATGGCCCTTAAGATCTTTACTAGGTATCGAATATTAAAATATGAACACTTATATTTTTATTTTTAGATTTTTAGATTTATTTATAGATTTAACGTCAAGGTTCTTTTTAATGCAAAGTCTTGAAAAACGTGTAAAATATTCTTTCAAAAATCTTCCTTTGAAGGGGTAAAAAGGCGGCGAAAATTTAAGAATGAAGAAAAGCTAAGAATGTTGTAAGCATTTCATAAAAAACATTTTTTCCATATTAATAGTTAAGTGCGCCAGCCCCTTAAGCTTTACGTCGACGGCAGCGAGTTGTCTTCTTCAGCTCCAAAAAAGGTGAGAAGATAAATAATACTTAATCTGCATGGAGGTTGACAAGTCGTGATAAGTCTCTTGTAATAAACCAGGAAAACTAAAGTTCCTTTGTATAGAAGTAATCGAACAGTTCTTTGTCGTAGTTGCAACGCAATATGAAAACAAAAGTTGTTCTCACTGAGGAAAATGGATTATGGTGCATTTAAGGCTAACAACCTATAATCTTAGCAAAGCAACACGCGGCTAAACGCTCGGGATGGACTACCTACCTAGGTACCTTTCATTTGGTGACATCTCTCGTTAGACAGTGACAGGTGTAGTCTATCTCTTACGCAATTCTATTCGCGCCTCTCCGTGCTAACCCGGCTGTCACTAATACGTCTTTTAACTAAAAATAAAACCTAAAAATACATGCTAAAAGCGAAAAAAAAAACAGGCTTGCATTTCCAAACGGGGAAAGCAAAACTCACGAAATACTACGTACACAAAACCGCGACTATTTCACGTATCGTAGCCACTTTTCGGTTTTTTTATTTTTAGTTTAGAGGTATTATAGTGACAGGTTGCTAAACTGTTACTTTTATTTATTTCCTTTGTCGCTTCCTGCGACATTCACGGGAGAATTGAAGAAGTGTTATTCTAAACGCGACGAAATTAGTTCATAAGAAATCGTACAAAGGTAAAAGTACCAATGCTCGACGCCTCAACGGCCAGTAGGTGACACCCACCTGTCACCTGTCTTACTATGACATAAGGTTGCAAGTGCCAAGTATTGGGTCAGTGTCGAGCACAGGGACGTTTACCTAATATAGCCGCCAGCTTTTTAGCAGTGACCACTATGACGGACCCAAAATAAGATTCTACCTAGTAAATTTATCGCGGCAAGTTATCTATTCCAGTTAGTTAGTTTCTGACAAATCCTTTATAATCTGGGCCTGTCTTTTCTGTAAAACCGATGAACCAAATCATTGTTGGTTACTGAGGTAGTTATGACCGAATAAATAGTTAGGATAGTATATTATTATAATACATAGAGACAGTCAGCTGCCAAGATAATTTTTATAGCCCCTATTAGCATACTTTTAGGTTTTTAATAATTTTAATTAGATAAAAAAGGTATAATAGTGACAAGTTGCTGGCCTATTTGAGAATCCCGGGTGAAAAAAGCAAACTAGGAAATGTTTGCATGCAATTTTGTTTCCTTAGAAAAATAAAGGAATGTCTTTTTTAAGTAAAGTAAGCCAACTTATGGATTTGAGGCCCGGCTTATGTTTCCAGGCTGTTGGTATAAATAAACCTTTCCGGATGAGAACAAAGGCTCTAAAATTACAATAAACACTTATTATAACTGGGCTTTTGAACTTGGCAGCTACGTGCTATGTAGACAAATCTGCTTTATAAGCGTTTGTATTGCACGCGACAAGGACCAAAGTAATAAATGGGCACGGAAAAGACTTGAGCCTCACTATGGCGGGTATCTGTATAGAATGATTGTACACAAATGTGTATTCAAAATTACTGTTTAGCACCTAAGGTAATTAAGAAAAATGTGCCATTTAATTATTCAAAGGCGCTGGAAAAATTGTTCTATCTCTAAAGAGCACTGGAGTATACTTAATATGATATTTATTATATGCCCTTACAATAGTGATTTGCAACATTAAGTACCTACTTGAACAAAGAAATGTTCTGGTTTTATGACATCCAAAAATTGCACATTAATGGCAAAAAATTAGGTCTTCAATGTTGAAGAACAATATCTTCTATGTCTTTTATATTATCGGAATTGACCCACAGTTATGAAATTTGGCATAAAGGACAAATAAAGGAAATTATCCAAAAATCTTAAATTTGTAGTTAGGTACGTCACAAAAATAAAGCTTCGGAAATTACAATGATATTTTTGCAGTCGGTGTCCTACGTCGATGTTTGGTGACAACGGAAAAGTTAAGTTTGTCCCTCAATAAACTATATACCTAGTTAGTCGTACGCCACACCCGGACAAGTCCGGTTTTTTATCTTATAGATACATTTTAACATTAGACCCTATGAGTATTTTAAGTGACAGAAAAGAGATTTATTCGTGTTTGATTTATCTTTGTCACTTTGCCTTGTTCATAAAATTCAAGAGAAGATAAAAATGAATGGAAATTTTATAGTCACGCGGAAATACAGATCTTGTTTGTGGCTAAGAATTTATGTCCTAAGGCGTTGCCACGGATCGCACAAAGTATGCGACTTTGAATTGACGTACTGACAACCGGTTTTGCATACAAGTGTTACTGTTATGTACTTTTACGGAAAACAGAGAATTTATTAACGATAAGCATAGTATTACAAACAATGAGTTTACCTACTGTTTGATTCGAAGATATTATGACTGCATTTTTTTTAGGTTAGCGATCTGTCACTATTATGTCTTTTTTGCCTAATGTTAAAACGTGGAATCGTTGTGTTTTTTTTAACGTTAGGTATGCTCTTCTTCTTTTTACTTCTTTTTCGGAATTCAGGGGCACACTTAAAATATAATTTCTTCGTCGCTTATGATGTTGTCTTTACTGAATAGGTAGCTTATAAAATATTGGGAATAAGGCTACCTACTCAGAATTCAAAATACTAATTTATATTGATACCTTTACAAAGTTGCAGGAAAAATATCTACAAAATTTCTGCCGCCCGGTTTTTTATCAGTAGATTGCTTACTTACCCGTAGGTACCTTTATAGAACCATATTTGCTTAGATATGTCGGTAGATGAGGCTGTGTTTGCCTTCACATAATTAAACAACATTAACGTAAAAGCCCATTTAGCGATTTTTTTCTTTGTATTTATCTATTTCTTATGGTATTTTTATATTTGGTATGAAATAGTTTGAAATGATTATTATTTCATGTTTTTCATGTAACTTTTGGTGAATATTTTGTGGTTGTACCATGTGTTCACCATGTAGTTGCATCTCTTTTTGTCGGTCTCAGTAATTAAGTTCCCTCTCTGTCTCTCAAATGATAAGACCGCCTGCAATATTATGCTTGCATTTTTTTGTTTGTCGTGTTTTTTGTGCAATAAAGTGTTTACTTACTTATTTACTTACACCATACAGTACGATGAAAGGATATTTATAAATCAAGTCACTAGACTGGACGCGGTTTTACAGGAGGACCATAAACGCAACTGAAAGTTATAAGCGGAGCGGACAAAAGGTTTCTCAGTTTGCGTCTAAACGCTTCATCAGATGCGTCAATCTTCTGGTCGGCCGACACAACTGGAAGTCTATAGAAGAGTCCTGTGATGGAGGAAAGGTTTCTCAGTTAGCGTTTAAACGCTTCATTAGATGCGTCATTCTTCTATTCCGCCGACGCAACTGAAAGTCTTTAGGGGAGCCCTATGACGGTTAATGTGATGATTTTAATCAGATTATAAAGATTACAGAAGCAAAGTCTGTTTGAAAAAGTCAAGCGAAATTAACGGTTATCGTATAAAACCAGTTTGTTAATAGTTAATGTGGTCAGTTACCGGGGCAACGGTCCGTTGCTAAGGAACCGCTGACTTAATTTAAACTCAGCTAGTTCATGGCAAAATGTACCTTATGGGGTCGTTTATGGCATGATGATTCCATGTAACAATGTTCATTAGATACTTTTAGATACGGAACCAGTTCGAAATTCAAATGTTCCTATTAAAATTAATGTATATATTTATTATCACATTTAATGAGATCACTTAAAAGTTTTAGCGTCTTTTAAATAATCAACATACGGGAAACCCCGAAAAAGTATATTAAAACTGGCTTCGCGAGATTAATGTATTCAACGCCTAATGCATACATACCCACATACAATCACGCCTGTATTCCCAAACGAGGTAGGCAGAGCACACAAAACGCTACATAGACAAAACGATAACTATTTCACGTTTTGTAGCCACTTCTAGCATAAAGCTGGGTTCACGCTACGCCTAATGCCTATTTTAAATCCATCTTCTTCCTACGTGGTATCGGGTTTAGGATTACACCTCTCGATTTCTTCCGTGAGCATTATGAGGGATAATTAGGAATAGATTTAGATATGGTGCAGGCGACAGGCTAGCAACGTATCACTGTCAAGTTATGATTTTATCTACGTATCGTTTCGCATGCTATGCCTACAACATTTGGGAATGCCTGTACGATTATGTATGTATGTAATTCCTTATTTATTTCATTTTGACGGTTAGGCACTATCTAGCCAAATGGTTCCTGACCCACACCCATGCTCCCGATGACGAGTTACAAATTGACATATAAAATATGTGGAGCTAATTTCGATATAGTTTTGAGCGTATCTGTTATATTTCTATGTAGTAGCAATTAATTGTTACCGAACATATCAGAAGAATAATGGGAATATGTCTTAAAAAAGATGATAGATATTATTATTATACAGCACATAAAAAGGGAAGTATTTTCTCTAGCTTTCCAATTGGATAGGTAAACTAATTGAGATTGTTATGTAAGTCACTATAGCATTTATTTAAAGGAAAAAAAGGTTTGTAGGTAGTTGATTGTTATTTAACGATTATGTTCATCAAGATAGGTGCGAATATTTACCAATATAATTAACATGTGTTTTAGTTACTTAAGTGTACTACATATATTATTATTTATTATTCTATAAACAAATGTATTACGTACCTAACTAATCGGAAGCTAATGTTCATCTCATATTAAGTAGTTATTTTGCATTTGAGTTCTTTTTTTTTACCTAAATTAAGGGTTCATAAAAACATTCTAATCAATTACTTAAGTTTTGTTTTAATGAAAACTTTTCACTATTGAAGTAAAGCGAAAGTAGAAAATTAGTACGTATCAAGTTGATATTCGTTTATAAATCGTAAATTTCAAAGATACTAGCAAAAACCTCTTTTTTTACTGTAGTACTCAAAATTACAAGCATAAAATTTTTAACGTTACAACTTTCAGTCTTATTTTGAATTTTAATTTTAAACCAATCAACTAAAATTAATAGGTACATTACGCACTGTTATTGGTTATATTTTGTCGCTAATATTTGTTGACCTCCATCATTATCAACGTTAATGTGCAAAACAAGAGGAAACAGTTAATCCTAATAAATATTATCTGCCGCCTCACCTGTTCCAAAAACGGCTGATGGCACTAAAAACATTATCAGACCCGCATAAATGGTCTCCAAGCTGCTTAGTTTCCATCGCTTTCTGAAAAAATTCGTCCCACAACCATTGTCACTTTTCAACACAAACTCTGTACACTCCATCACTGTATCGATTAAAAAAAAGCACAAAACAAAACCTACATGCTTTCTTGTGTAAAAACAAAAAATGCGTAAGTTCCGAATTTAAAATTGGCGCGTCAATAGCGCGGGAAAAAGACGCGCGAGGCGCGTGCGCGGAAACCGTACAATGAACCGTTTTTTTTTCTGTGGCTGGCACAGACCTCCCGCCATAATGCCATCTCAAAAGAATGGTATCTGATTGCACGTACAATATAAACTGGATTCTGTTTAAAGAATCGACATCGTACACTTGACCCTGTCACTAGAGGAACCGACGCAAAAACACAGGGTGACACATTATTAAAAAAATATTCAGTATTCCTAACAATTATTTTGAATCGTAATAAATATCCACATGAAAAATAGTAACAATGATAAAATAGCCATATCTACTTAATTTCATTTTGATAATTTGTATCACATTCAAATGTATAGAAAATGTTTTCATTGTTTTCATTACAGCCGTGGGTGTGATAAAACTATTGTGAAAGCGTACGAATAAATTGAAGCATTTACCTATGCGAAAGTTGGCAAATTTTAGTTCAATCGGAATGTTAGCGATAAACTATAAGTAAGGGCACATTTTGGTTTAAACTAAACGCATTACAAATTATTTAGGGTACAGATAAAACTGGACAAAATGTTGTTAGGGAACGCAAAAAACCTGCCAAGTGCGAGTCGGACTCGCGCACGAAGGGTTCCGTACCAAAAACTGCAAAAATTCAGAATTTTTGTATGAG
>BHDV01029564.1:212024-222992 GCA_005406045.1 Adoxophyes honmai
ACGGACGGACAGACGGACAGACAGCGAAGTCTCAGTAATAGGGTCCCGTTTTTACCCTTTGGGTACGGAACCCTAAAAATGAACAATGATATCGCTGCAACTGGAAGTTAACCTATTTTTACGATAGGCGGCTCTTGTTCAAGTTCGTTATTGGTACCTATGGTGCAAAAGGGCATCAAAAAAAACTGTACCCTGAACTTTTTAAGCCAAAAGAATTTTAGGTTATTTCTACTCAAAATAAAAGCGCTTTTAACTGACATTCTTGTGATTCTTGGAATTTAACTTGGCAAGATGACAACTTGGAATGTAACATTTTAAATCTTGCCATTTTACGTTTAATAATTAGGTAAGCATGTTTTATTTTTCGTAATATCCCCCAATTTTTAAATATTTTATTTTATAAAAACGTCAGCAAAGAAGAATTAACGAAATCGGTCCGTCTACAAACGCAAAATGTATCAAGAAAAGGCGTAATTTGAGGGTACATAAATTTAACTCTAATAATAAAATTATTAAAATAATAGTCCATGAAATGGTTGCCGAAAAAGAGGCAGACCATAAAAGAAATGGCAAAAGCCGAGAATCTTTTTATTGGGATCACCAGAGATGATTAGCGTAAAAAGGCCTTTGACCAGAACAGTGGTGTCGGGTTAGAATAACACCTCTCCAATTCTTCCGTGGAAGTCGTAACAGGTGACCAAGGAAATAGGTTTAGGTCTCTAGGTAAGCTAGCAACCTGTCACTACTATACTTGTCAACTTAAAACCTAAAAAAATATGCTAGAAGTGGCCACAAAACGTGAAACAGTCATGGTTTTATCGAGGTCACTTTTCGTGTGTTCTGCCTACTCCATTTGAGAACAAAGTCGTGATTGTATGTATGTGGGACACAGTATAATAGGCTAAATAAAATAACATATCTATGCATTTTGAATAAAAAGGCTTTCAATTAGCTTTCTTGATTAAATTCTAATGTCTCCAAAGTACTTGTTGAAACTGGTTTAGGCATATATCTCTAGTTTACCGTTAGTTTGTTTCTGGAATTCAACTTGTACTCGTATTACGTGTTTAGATTAAAATTTACGAATAAAAATGCATCACGGCATACCATACTAAATTCCATAAAACGTCTCTTTCTAAATTAGGCTTGAGCCAAAGAGAAAGAGGAAGCGTTAGCGGATGATGATGGTGATGCTGTTAGATGACTTTATTGTGTGCCAATAATTGTGCCAAAATAATTCGTTTGATGGCCAGCTGAACTGCTTACATATGTGTATTTGTCGCGGGTAGGTCGTCAAATCGAGTCAACAGAGTAGGTATACGAAGTGTAACATAAACAAAAGCATACCGTATGACTGTATTACTCGCAGCTAATTTTGGCATACGTTTAGGTTTCTAGATAGATACATCTATCGCTTAAAACATACCATAACAAATATTTTCTGCACTTGCCTTACACGACATTGACAGAAGCAATGGACGTAATTTTTATGTGGACGAATAACTACAATTAATAAAAATCCATCATCATCACTACTACTAATGTTTTTCAATAAAAACAACTACATGGGCAACCATTAATGGGTATGAAAACGTAAGCCGCTTGTCGCTTGTCCCTTCCAGTTTGGCTCCAGCCTTAAGTCTGTACGTGCCGATGGTCACATACCACTCGTCTGCATCATTTGATAACGAATTCCCTCAGTGACGTAACATTTGAACGGTCAAATGTCCAAAGGGCTCGAATTTCGGACGGCTATTTGAGAACCGGTTGCTGTACAGAAAGCATTCAGATGCTAAGTTTTGCTTTAAGTATACATACATACATATATATCACGCGATCACGCCTATATTTTCTAATGGGGTTGGCAGAGGACACGAAAGGTTATATACTTAATCATAACTATGACTATTTCGCGTTTCGTGGCTAGTTATAGCTATTTTTAAGTTTTTAGATGGCAGGTATAATAGAAGTTGCTAGATTGTCGCCTAAAATAGGACTTTTAAACCATGGATTTTACGAAATCATCAAAATGAAAATTTCATAATTTACCCAAAAATGCGTTCGCAATTAGCCCTCTTAAAAAAACCTTCGTTCCAGGAAAACACTTGCGTTTTAATTATGACATTCAAATTAACTGAATAAAAACAAGGAAAAAGAAGCTTTTAAAAATCCTCATCATCAGTATAAATGTGTGTAATAGTGAATTTAACGCATAGTATTGACATTACTCAAATTAACCTTAATTTTGCGATACCAAATTACCAAATAACAATGTTTGGCTTTGATACTTCAAATTCTAATAAAAAGAACTTGCTAGCAAAATCATGTACTGTGACAAGACTGTGACTGATGTAATAATACTAATTTTGAAATTTAAGATATTATTATTGTGACTATGTAAAACAAATTCTGTTTCACAACTAGGGTTTCATGTGAACGAGATTAACGAAGTTAGACAAAGAATTCGGTGTCATCAGAAAATGTTATCCCACCAAAAACATTCTGTAAAAAAACTACCCAAGTCTCGTTGAAGCTGCTTGTTTATCTCTAAAAAGTAATGAAATCTAGACATAGTTGTGCCAAGTCTAAGGTTCTTTACTGCGATTTCTTTATTATAATAGTTAAAGTTGTGTGCCTTGGCCGTTGAACATTTTTTATACGTTAGTGGGTACAAGTCAATTTTGTTAACATATAACGTTGCAACTACCTTGTTTGTTACGCGAGATAATAGCCCATACTGGTATGCGTAATTGATATAAAGTGTTCAACGGCCAAGTCACACAACATTAACTATAATAATAAAGAAATCGCAGTAAGGAACCTTAGACTTGGCACAACTATGTCTAGATTTCATTACTTTTTAGAGATAAACAAGCAGCTTCAACGAGACTTGGGTAGTTTTTTTACAGAATGTTTTTGGTGGGATTTCACTTCTTTTTGTAGAAACGTGAGCATATTCATTAATTATGTTAGATTTTCTTATTTTACACATTTACTTATTTTTGCAAATTATCTTTCTTTTCTTTTTTCCGGCTTTGATCTCGTACAGTAGGAACAGTTTTTCGTATTGCCCATTCGCGTTCCTTAAATTAGAAGATGTGTCTCTCTACGCTGGATTTTTTCAATTACAGTCGATTTTTTTTATGTATCAGAGCAGCTCAGGGTCTTCATCAGATACTTCAAACCTCAGATTTTTGACATCAAATGAAGCGACCCACTAAGTTGAATATTTTTTGTAAAGGAGGTATGTCGATCTCTATAGTAGTTTGGTTGGGCTCTAGTGTTTTCACCAGGTACTCCAGATCTTCGATTATCCTAGTTTTTACATTTTTCCCTTTATGTAGTCGTTAATCCCTAGCCATGTACCAAATTTCAGCTCTCTGAGTTTACGGGAAGTACTAGTTCTATTTTGATGATCATGAGTGAGTGAGTGAGTGTCGAAAATGCGAAACTTTGCTTTCGCTTAACTTCGGAACTGAATTACCTACAGACTTGAAATTTTGGATTTTAAGTATGTGATTATAGCTCACTAGATAACGAAAATTTCAGCGTCCTGGTATTATCCAAAGGTTCTCAAATAGGGGCTTGAAAATGCCGCGAAATGGTTCCTGTAAAGGATGGTAAGGCAGTACTTGCTTTGCGCTCGACTTGGTGGGGGCACTGCCGTGCCCCCTGATTTCTGCAAATATGTAGTAAATGATCTTGACACTTAGTCCACTGTCGCATGGACACGCTAATTCATAGTGTTCCTATGTCGTAAATAATGAAAATGGCTGACGAAATCTTGACCTGAATTTACGTTGACCACAAACATGTAATTATGTTGTTTTTAGAAGCTATAAAGAACAGCTGGGTGGGCAGAGAGGACTGATGAAGGAGGATTTACTAAACACATCTTCATGGGGAGAGTGGATAGGTGCATTGGAAGGGGGAGACCGGTGATTCCTAAAGTGGTCCAGATGGACCCCAGACTCGACTGGGGTCCGCGTTGGTGTTGGTAAAAATAGATGTACTTATTTAGACGTTTGCACCCACAAAATTTAACAACCAGGGGCCCACCGAACCCAATGAAACTTTTGAAACGTGGGAACAAACTAATCTGACTGGATCTGGCCTAAACGCACGTTCTGTGACTGAATCCTACTATCCTACTATATCATATTAAATAATATTATAAATGTGAAAGTTTGTGAGTATGTTTGGATGTTTGGATGTTTGGCTGTTTGTTACTCTTTAACGCAAAAACTACTGAATGGATTTTGATGAAACTTTACAGTAATGTAGCTTATACATCAGAATAGCATATAGGCTACAATTATATATATATTTTTTTGAATTTTCCAAAATATGACGATAAGTGACGAGAAAGTAGGAAAAAATCTACTATCTGCTAGCTATTCTGGCGGGCGCTTCCTACTAAATAATTCCAAAATCTCTTCTGTGTTAGCCCGAATTTAACGCGTGCGAAGCCGCGGGCAAAATCTAGTAATATTATAAATGTGAAAGTTTGTGAGTTTGTTTGGATGGTTGAATGTTTGTTACTCTTACTATGTAGTAATGTAGCTTATACATCAGAATAGCACATTGGCTATAATTTATAAAGATTTTGTTTGAACTGTCCAAAATATGACGATAACTGTCAAGAAACGGGAAGAAAATTACCATCTGCTAGCTATTCTGCTAGCCAACTCTAAATAATTCTCTCTAACTAAATTCTCCCAGTAAAAACCGAAATCTACGCGGACGAAGTCGCTAGTTGGAAATAAATTGGAAAAAAAGCCAGATCAAGAGCACCCTGAACTGTCAAGAACGTCTGAAGAGATTGTTGAAGATGAAGCAAAAGAGGTATGCCAAGATAGCAGTAATTAGAATAACGTAGGTAGTCTCTACCTAATCCTGTGGAAAAGAAGCATAACGGTATGTAGACACGTATTCCTTTTCAGTTTTGTATCTGTGTAGAACATAGATGTATATGTAGTGTATGGTGTAGAATGAATGAATAAATATTCGGAGCATTTCAGCTATGAGAGTAGTTTCCAAGCTCCACTTCCTCCATGTGTTATTATGTTATTAAGTACTATTTTATCCTAGTTTTTTTTTAATTACCACGGATCAGCGGCAAGAAAACCCCACGCAGAAAGGTAGTACTGAAAAAGTATTTTCCCTTAGAAGACGTGAATTTGTGCCATATCGAAGTTCCTACCTTGAAACGGGCAGAGTATAAAAATTATTACTCATTTCGCGCAGAAACGCGTGTTATCAATAAAAAATACAGCTATAACTGTTTTACAGCTGCATTATGAGTATTGGATGTTACATTTGATTACCGAGCCTGACATACATGGAAGTTGCGTAATTTAAAAAGCATTTTGCAAAGTTTTTTTAAATATTTCTATAGGTACAGTTTGTCTGATTTTGAAATCTGTCGTCGAACTGCTTAACTACTTACCTGGTGTAGCATCTTAGCGCCACCTATCGTCGAATAGCCGAACAACTTACTACCCACTTACATGGTAAACCTAACTATCAATAAAAATCCTACATCCCGCTAACGATGTTTCGACTCTGCGGACTTCGATCCCTAGGCGTAATATCTGCCTGGAGAGAGATCTCTTCTATTGGAGTCTTTTCCAAAAATCTTTCGGATCTTCCTTGTCTTCCCCAGAAGCTTCCGTATCCTGGCTGTGTTTCATTTACGAATGATTCCGTAACCTTTAATTAAATCTTGAGGTTTCCTTAACTATGAAGGAAAAACGAATTCTTATAAGATTATTTTCTCGAGCAATGCGTCGAGATGTAACTCAGAAATTGATACCATGTACAAAAGTCTGCGGTCTCTTGAAGCTGTGAAAAAATCAACCCTCTGAGTTTAAGTAATCAAAAGATATGGTTCTTTTTATTTCATTTCCAATACGGTTTCAAAAGGAACCAAAACCTGAGTAGGTACTTCCCAATGACCTACAATGTAACATATTTAAAAAGACAAGACCAGGTAAATGAAAAAATCTAAAAATCGTAAAATTTTATTTTTATTACAACAAAAAATAAATGCTATTATAAACTTATTTTCGCAGTTATTGTCCTATGTCGACTTATGGGAATAACCAAGGAGACAACGGTAAACTTAAGATTGTATTTCATTCCGTTATCCTTGAGAGTATGCTTTTACTTGATAACGACTAATATTGTAATTTTGTTGTAAGTATATGTAACGTCACGTGTCCTCTGCCTACCCTTAATAATACAGGCGTTGTACTTAATTAACATCTATAAAACGCAAATATTAAGAGTTGCAATAATTTAACCACAAAAATAAGATACCGGATAGGGATACACTGGGTACGAGTACACTGGGTAGTAGTAGTAAAGCATGGGTACCACTGGGAGCAAGGGCATAGCCGGTACATTTGTGCAAGTTGATGTTTTCGCAGCATGACAACATAATATTATGAGGAACGCTGTAATTATCTTAATGCTCATGTCTGAAAATAAAAGGATTCGGTTTAGGGTTCCGTACTTAAAGGGTAAAAACGAGACCCTATTATTACTGAGACTTAGCTGTCCGTCTCCTCTGTCACCAGGCTGTATCTCAAGAACGGTGATAACTAGATAGTTGTAATTTTCATAGATCTATTTCAGCTAAAACAACAAATAAATACTAAACATAATTAAAATAAATATTTACTGGGGGCTCTCATTATTACTTGTGATAGACGGACGGACGGACGGACGGACAGCGCAGTCTCAGTAATAGGGTCTCGTTTTCGTAATTTTGCAGTCAATCGAGGCCGTCGATTGGTCTAATAACATCCTAAATTATAACTAACTATTTCAATAGTCCACTCTTACCACACGGAAGAAATGGAGAGATGCTATTCTAACCCGACCCAACTGTATAACTATCGCTTTTCAAATACCTGTATCTTTTATCAGCGCCGTGTATCCGTTGTCTTCTCAAATAATAATTAATTGTAATCGTGATTGGATTTCCGGGGGCTTCCATTAAATTTGGGACAATAAATTATTTCCCTAAGTAATGGCTTTTAGGGAATTTATTAACGGCACAGGTTCTGTAAAAACAATTTGTTGCGGCCGTCTTGCATGGAATTAATTTTCTTGATTTTTGAATGGCTCTGAGGCGAGGGATTAATGGGTTGGTGGTTATTAACCAAACTGATAAGCAGTTACGACCTTTGTTTGAGATACTCGCCGTTAGTCACATTTATAGTTGAGAGTTGTTGATAAAGAGGACGGAATCGCAGAGACGCGTCGTATCCGCACCGTTTTTGACGCAAGCACTCCACACCGCTGCTTAAAAAACCGTCAAAAATTTTTAAGCATTGGCGTGGACGCAACTAACATTGATTTTAGCTCGTCATGTTTCAGGTTAGTCCGTAGCCTTTCATCTAGGGCTCGCGGCTGCTGCTAAACGCGCGACGTGCTCGACGAAATTAATACCGGCGCACAACAGAACTACCTTCGTTACCGACTTAAGTAGTTGATTAAAAAACCGACTTTTTATTGAGTGTTTAAAGTTGAAAATCGTTGGGTTAAATTTCTGTGTGGTTTGGACTTAGGACGGTAGGATCAGGGTCCATAATAATAACGTCTATTATAGGATCCTGTCCTGCCTGTCTCTGGTGGTCTAGGTTTGGTTATTGTAATATCTGTACACAGAAAGAAAGTTGGGAGTGGTGTTGTAACTGAACGTCGAAACTTCGTTAGCGGCATGAAGGATACCAATTTGACAGTTGATGTAGACAAGAAGTTCTGCCACTCGACGATAGATGGCGGCGAGAGTGCTACAAAGTAATTTTGAAATTTAAAATAACCAATGGAATGCCGCAATGCAGAATGGAAAACTTAATCCTCTATCAATATTCCGAGTTGTTTTTCGGTTTGTTTCCTTTAAGTTGCTCTCGTTAGAAAAGTTTCGTTTGTGGGCTTATGTCTGAATAAATTTCTGAAAGTTGTGGGACTTTTCAGTTGAATATTGTCATTTTATATGGAATTGTTTTCAGAACCAAAAGCGACTTATATAGTTTACTGGTGTCTTCCATTTGTCGCCTCCGCAGAATCAGTTTTAGTACTCAGGATATTGGAAAATTCGTCAAGAAGGCACAAAAAAGTATTTGGTTTAAATGAAATGGAAAAATCTTAGCTTAGACTAATCTTCAGAGTGGATTATTATTTACTAGCGAGTAATTTTTTTTTCAAATGAAGTTTAAATTAAAGAAATTACGTACTCTTACGCTGAAATATAATCTCAAATAGCCGCAAAGGTTCCCTCACACTCACCGAGTTACCGTGTAAATGGCGATATAATTATAAATTTTACAACAAGGAAAAAATAACTTTTGCGAGCATCGCATCCTCTGTCTGATTCGTCGCTTTATTTTAATTATTAATTAGGCGTTTTTCCATCTTTTTTATACCACAAAAATAATCAGATGATTAGGCGCTATCGTTTTTAACTGAAGCTCAATTGATAATGAAATTGAGTAGTAAACTAAACAAAAACCATTTAGTCTGTCATATCACCAAAAAATGTTGTTAAGTTGTTACTTTTTTTCTTATATTCAACAATCAAGAAATAACGAGGATACAGTACTAAGCACTCTGAAGTACATTTTTTACCAAGGCGTGACGTCATAGTGCCAAGCCCCCACTCCGGAAGTTTGATGATGTTTAATTATTTGATAAATCAAAAAACACGTGTCTCAAGCATATTTTTCCATAATATATCTAACGGACTGTACATTTATCTAACCCAGTAATGTGTGTGTGTGTGTACACATTTTCTATTTGTTTGAAACTACAATTCATTGATCCACGACAACAATGAATCTCTTCATTCCCATAGCATCCGCCGTAAAAAAACCAATCTATTAAGTATAACAGAAAGTGAAATGCAGAGATATAATACAAAAAGCGCAGTCAACAACTAATAAAAGCGAGGGACCATTACGGTAATGGCCGCCATTGATTCAGAGCAACCGGAGCGGCGCTTGTTTATGCTCCGTGTTAATAAGTATGCGTTTATTTCAAGAATATTTAATGAAAGTTAATGAGCACTGTTTTTGCTCTTTGGGTTTGGGTTGGCCGACGTGTCGGTATGCAGTCGACAACAGTCAAATTTGATACTTCGAAACTATGACAGCCGCAGCCGCCCACTCAATCCTTCACTTTAAAACCGGCCAAGTGCAAATCAAACTCGCGCACGATGGCATTGATTAGGTAGGTATATGAAAACTATTCAGTTTAGAAAAAATATAATAATTATATTAGAAACTGGTTTGAAGTAAAAAAAAGGTTTTCTGATCTAAGTACGGGAAACCTCCACAATTTAAAACTCTCTCTTGTAATGCTGGTGTCATGTTTATATTTTGTATGTTATTGATTTTGTATTTTTATAATTTTTATCATTGTTTAATCAGGGCAATATAGTGTTTTCTTTCTTTCTTTCTTAATATGTATGTATTAACAACCGGGTTCCTTAAAAACAGCTCGTTCGATTCGAATTTATTACACAAACTATTCTTCTATGTCTTCTAGTGTTTCTGTGACAGTTGTCAAAGAGTTATTGTCACTGTCATTCTAATGACGTAATGATCAAATAATGATAAAAACAAAGATGCCGTAACCTGATTACAAAACACGTGAGGGAACGATTATACTTAAACGCAACCGTTAATGCTAAGCTTTGGAGGATTAAATTCATTAACTCATATTTGTCAATCGGTTTTGAACAGTTTGAACATCCATGTGAATGTGACCCATAAACTGTTAAAAACTTAACTTTGCCGTGTGGTGTCGGATTTAGAAAAAGACCTCTCATTTGTTCCATGGATGTGACACGAGGCGACTATTGAAATAGGTTTAGGTACGTTTTAGGCGACAGGCTAGCAACCTGTCACTATTGTACCTACCACCTCAAAACCTAAAAAATATTATGCTAGAAGTGGCCACAAAACGTGAAATAGTCATCGTTTTGTCTATGTAGCATTTGTGTGCTCTGCCTACACCTTTTGGGAATACAGGCGTGATTGTATGTACCTATGTAATACTTTACCGTCTGGTGTCGGGTTTAGAATAACAACTCCATTTCTTACGAGGATGTCGTAAGAGGCGACTATACTATGGTATGTTTTGGTACGTTTTAGGCGATAGGCTAGTAAGTAACCTATCAATACTGCATTTCTTTAATTCTGTTTACAAAAATCACGATGAATGAGACATTAGTCGTCGTTTTGAGTATGTAGGTACCGAACGTTTCTCCCATAACGCTTGACACAGCAGAGCGTCAAGTGTAATGAAAACGATGATGAATTCGATAACGATTTCGTTTGCGAGTTATCACAAAAAATTCAATGGAAACTGTGACAGCACCGCCAGCGGCACGTTTGCACAACTGCCGTGCTCCATACAATTCAAACTCGCAAACGAAATCGTTATCGAATTCATTACACTAGACGCTCAGAGGTAAAACGCCTAATCGGATGGTGAAAGAAAACATGCTCATAAACAGTGCAGTGTGATTTAACGCAGGCGTTTGCTGCACCTTTCATACAATCATACATAAAATCATGCCTGTGTTCCTAAACAAGGGTAGGCAGAGCACACGAAATGTGACAGACAAAAGTATGACCATTTCACGTTTCGCAACCACTTTTAACGGGATTTTAGATTTAAAAGTTCAATTTCTTCTATGGATGTCGTAAGAGGCGACTAAGGAAATTGATTTAGGTATGCTTTAGGTAGTTTAGGTCAGACTAGCAACCTGTCTATTATACCATCTGTTTTCAAACCTATAATTATGCTAGAAGTGGCAGCGAAGTGGGAATAAAAGTGGCAGCGAAGCGTGAAATATTGATAATCATGTTTCTGGGTGAATATTTTCGAATGTGCATATTGGGCGTCCCAAAAAAGAATCCAAAATATCGGCTCAATCAAGGAGTTTTATTGGTT
>BHDV01029564.1:226518-256208 GCA_005406045.1 Adoxophyes honmai
TATATTTCTATTTAAAATTCATACATGTTATGTATTGGCCACAATAGTACAGATGCCACTTCACGTGGTAAAATTATCGTTAGAGAAATTTAGACCGTTTTAGATAGTTCTTTACTGAAGGCCGCGTAATATGTACATTTGAAAATATTCACCCTTCTGTTTATATCATGTGTCGTGTGTTCGGCCTACCCCATTTGGGAAAACAAGCGTGTTCGTATGTTGTATGTTATAGTTTTAGTTTAATGTCATTCAATTATTTCGACGTTAATAACAGTTCACTGAACAATTCGAAGGTCAGCCTTAAAATATCTCGCTTAAGATCCTTAGATCTACCCACCTTTGTACTTTTATAATGTAACTTGCTATTTTTGGATGTTTCGTACTATAAAGGAATATAATTATAATAACTGTTCTTTTGAAGCTCCATTGCATTAAAAAAGCGGATGGTTGCCGCGCTCGGACTGTTCCCAACTGTTCCGAGATAGGGTGTCTGTGAACAGAGTCTGTACGCGTTGATTGAGTGCAATTTTTAGATCGATTTGATTTCTGTTTTGTGCCTTAATGCTATTAAGAGGATAGGAGTCCCGTCACTACTCCATACAAACGTAGTCCCCTGTTTTCTACACTAATATTATAAAGAGGAAAACTTTGTTTGTTTGTTTGTTTGTTTGTTTGGTTGTAATGAATAGGCTCAGTAACTACTGGACCGTTTTTAAAAAATCTTGCACCATTCGAAAGCCACATTATCCATGAGTAACATAGGCTAAATTTTATTTTGAAAAAAAAGAGGATTCCGTAAAATATTTGGGTTTAGATACCTACATCTACACTAATATTATGAAGAGGAAAACTTTGTTTGTTTGTAATGAATAGGCTCAGAAACCTACGACCCCAAAATCCGAAATTTACGCGAACGAAGTCGCGGGCGGAAAGCTAGTTTTCAATAAATTTGTATCTGCTGTGGCTATGCCTCTACGATTTGCTTTTATCGATTTTCAATTTTTTTATTTTTTTTATTTAGAATATTGATAAAAGCAAATCGTAGGGGCATAGCCACAACAGATACAAGTATAATGTAAAAAATTTTTTTGCTCTTATGTCATTATTCACGGAGAAAACAGGGGACTACGTTTGTATGGAGAATTGTTGCGACTCCTATCCTCTTAAGTGTCTCACTACAAGCCAGCCGGCATAGCATGGCAACGCGTTAGACCCCTAGCACACGGCGTATTCAAAACGCGCAGTCGACGCGCAGATGCCGCGCGTGCGCCTATTCGCGTTTCAAATGAGATTCGAACACAACCTTTTAATTTAATTGTAAGCACACAGGGTGATCGTGAAACGCTCGTCTGCTGCGCGTAAGATACAGTGATACAGACGTGTTGTGGGCGTTCGTAGCTTCTATGTTTTGATCCGCTCCTCTGCCTCTCCAACACCTCTTCGTACGCGCTTAATATACGCGTTTGTATCGAGTGTTACGCTTGTTTCAATCTATATGACGACAGACTGTTTATGCGATCGAGACCGCAGCGCACAAAAACTCTGCATGGATTGTATGCATTGTGCGCCGGACTATTTGCGCGTCGTGTGCGTTACTGCATATAATTCCATAGGTTCTATTTTCACAGACTAAAAAGTCCGTCGCGGATAGTCTGTCGTCTGCGCAGGGCCTAAATCGAAATCTACGGCGCGTGCGACGCGCGTTCTTGAAAAGCGCGTCGTCTGCTCGTATTAAATACGCCGTCTGATTGGACTGGTTGCGCGGAAAGAGACCGTACCTGTCACTGTCTGACTAGAGAAGTCGGAAAAAGACAGGCATTAATCGCGGACATCGCAGTACTAAGCCTACAGTTTTACATCCTCGCTTCGAACACAATAAGTAGCAAACAAAATTAACAACACATACATAAATTACTGGAATTCGAATGCTTCTACAAAAGGTTAAGCAATTATTTAGTGTAATAGAATTTGCCGATAAACCGTGATTTAGCAATTTATATTTTATGTTTTCTCATTTACAAGCGTGTGGCCGCCGTTCAAAATTTACTGCAATGATAAAATTCAAGGTTTGTAAAGTGTTTCTTATGTAAGTGAATTCGTTCTAATATTCGTTGGAACAAGTCAGTGTTTTTGTTTTCGCTGAATAACTAGAAGATAACAGTAGAAATAGTGTGTGTTAGCTGCTTCAGGTAAGATTTATATACACGCATAGATACATCACGCCTGTATTCTCAAATGGAATAGGCAGAGCGCGCGCAACGGTACATAAACAAGACAGATGTAGACATTTTTATGTTTCAAGTTATTATACATAGATGTATCCTAGTCGTTCTTTACGACATCCACCGAAGAATGAGAGCGTTGTAATTCTAAACGTAACAGCACACGAGAAACCCTTTCGCGGCAAATACTGGACATCTCAAACTGCTGTCAAAGAAATGTCTCGTGAAATTGATTGCGAAAGGATTTCAACTTTTTTTCCAACAATTATTCATAGTAAGTACCTACATATTACAAAAAGTGATCACAATTTTCGTTCAAACTTCTTCAGCTATCGCAAACACACAATGTGTGCTCAAACATTTGCAAACACGTCACATAAACGCATAGAGGATGCGTTGGTGCCAGTGAATACGTCAAACCGATAAAACCCCCCCAAAGACGCTAATTTCATCATCTTCCTTTTCAGATATTTCTTCTTCTCCCATCAATACTCGCAGCAGAATTAAACCAGCACCCCCCAATGCGCCACAAACGCCCCGAAACCGAGATAAAACTCCCACTAGCCTTGGACATAGAGTTCAGCAAGCAGCTTCGTCTCCCAAACGAAGTCTTCTGCGAGAAAATGGAGGCTCAGTCTCTGGACCCTGTGAAGATATTGCCCTGGTGGACGGACTACTGTTCAATGCTAAGGGAGAAACAAGAGAAGAACAGGTTGAAGAATGGGGTAATTGACCTGTCACCCTATAGAAGAGTCTTGAACTTATTGAAGGAGAAGAGGTTAAGGCGGAAGAATAGGCGACTGAAATAACCCAACCAATAAATAATTTTGAGTACAAGCCTTTCTTTGCTGGGTGTTTTTTTGCAAACTGTAGATACTTCCTTGTGACTCATTCTATGTGTACCAAATTACAAGTAAGGACCAACCGTTGAAGAGTTTTATTACCAGATTACTGTAGAGTCATTCGAATTACAAAAGAGTATATAAAAAAAAAACTTTTCTAGTTTTGGACCTTCTTTAGCAATTTTGCCAAAGTCAAATTTAATGTCAGTAGCAACCCCTTTTAAAGTGAATTTGACTTTTCAAAACCTGATTCCCAAAATGTATTCGATTTCCTACGTAATTGATTAAATTTGTCAATTTAGCCTAATTGGCAATTTCTTTGAGTGGAAAATCCTATCGAGTGATTTATTTACTTATAATGCCTTTTCGTTAGCTTCGTCGTTGTAACGTAACGCGTGGGAGTTTACATAGATAATGGGCAAGTTGTTAAAAAAACTGTCAGTTATATTACAAAGAAAATAAAATGTTTGCGTATGTTTCATTTCAAATTGGTTAAAAAGGTTGATTCAATCAAACAAGAATATAATCAAGTTTTGGAGTAGGTAAGTCATTCTTCACTCGCTTGCAATTTTTTTTTTATTAAGAGTGAATTTTTCCGTGACAATATTTTTATTCTACGTCCCACTGACTGTTGCTTGCTGAGCTCAGGCCTCTCAGTGTGGGAGGGTTTGAGCTTCGTCCCATGCGGGCCCAGTGCGGGTGGGAACTTCACATACAACATAGAATTCCCACGTCGTTGTGTTCTGATTTCCCCACGATGTTTTCCTTCACCGTACGTACTTAGTAAACATCAAATTTGATTTCGCACACAAATTCCGCAAAATTCGCAAGCCTGGGATTAGAACCCGCGACCCTCTGCGTAAGAGGCCACAGGTCAAACTGCTGGGCTACCACGGTTCAACATAAAACATGGACCTCCGCAAAATGATACATACAATCACGCCTGTGTTCCCAAATGAGATAGGCAGAGCAGACGAAACGTGACACAGACAAAAAAATACAATTTCACGCTTCGTAGCCACTTCTAGCATAATATAAATAATTTTAGATTTGTGATAACAGATGGAAGAGGTATAATAGTGACAAGTTGCTAGCCTGTCGCCTAAAGCATACCTAAACCTTGTTCCTTAGTCGCATCTTACGACATCCACGGAAGAAATGGAGAGGTGTTATTCTAACCCGACACCACACGGGTTCGCAAAATGATGTGAGTTTATACTTTTTCTCCAGTAACTATTGTTTACAAACATATTCCAAAACAAAGTAAAAAGGCTGAACGGATTTCCAACGGTGCAGGGAAGTCAATAACCTGCCGATCGTTTTCCTTTTGTAAAAAACTCGCTTTTCCTTTTCTACAATGCGATTTGAGGTAGTCGTTTCCTCGGATTTTATTTACAAAACATCTCGTTATGATTTCCTCTTGAGGTTTAATTGTGACAGTACATTCATGAACAGCGGACATGGATTTACTATTCATGGTGAGATTTTAATCTGTAATCTATCCTTATCCTTATCCTTACTAATATTATAAGTCAGAAAGTGAGTTTGTTTGTTTGTTTGTCCCGCTTTCACGCCGTAACTACTGAACCAATTGCTTTGAAATTTTGCAGACGTAAAGATAAAAGTCCGGATTAAATAATAGGCTACCTTTTATCCCGGAAAAATTGATGTTCCCGAGGGAAAACAAAAATATAGTTTGCTTGATAGATCGATATCGATCGATGACCGATCGATAGATGATAGATCGATGGCGCTGTGTGTCGTTTGAAACTAGAAGTTTTCTTATAGTTGTGCTTTATACCGCAATTTAACCGAGTTCCACGCGGGCGAAGCCGCGGGCGAAAAGCTAGTAAATATATAAGAATGAATCCCTATTTTCTATGGTCAAGCCATCACGCGTGAAAGGATGGACCGATGCAGCCGATTCGTTTTTAGTTGAGGATTTCGTGACAGACAATTTAAGAATACTAAACCTCATTAATTATGGCATAAATATCATTGACTATTCATGCTGATTTTTTTAATTAATTACAATGTTTCATTGTAAATCTTGATGACAACTTATAATTTTGCATTAGAAACATTTATTATGAATAACCCGGACAGACATTACTTTATTCGCTGCGCAGACGACAGTGTTTTGTGCGATCGAGTCTGTGGAGCAATAAATTGTCTGAATGGCGCGGTGACAGTTTCCACGAAACTCTGAATGGAAATTCCTGGAAGCTGTCACCGCGCCATTCAGACAATTTATTGCTGCGCAGACTCGATCGCACAAAACTCTGACGTCTGCGCTGCGCCTTATCGTTGTAATTTATCCGCTTTCACCTACAATTTCAGATCACGATAGCCCTACAAATCGCTGGTCTTTTTTCAAAAAAGTACGCCTCGTCATCTGACGAGAGCAGCATAGAAAACATACTGTATTATAAAGATTGCAGTCACAAATCAAAGCAAAAACCTCAGCCCGAACCTATGAGGCATAATGATCCGCCGCCAAAACCACAGCCCGAATGTGTGCCCAAGATGTGCTGTTCTATGTCCTGTGACAACAAATGTGGCCCTGACGCCACTGCCAATCTTTACATGCAGCCACAGAATATGCCGATGATGCAGCCTTTCCAGCCGCCGCCTCGTCAGCCAGCTCCAATCGGTCAAAGACCAAAAAAAAACAAACAATTAACCAAACCAATAGGCGGACGGAGGTCCATGGGAATAGGATTCACCAGAGAACACATCAAGAGCTTAATTTCGCAAGATGAGGATATAAAGAAGATTCTGAAGGATCTTGTGAGGGTCACGATGCAGAAGGTGGATTTGATAGACATGATCAATGCACGGAGGAAAGCGAATAAGATGGAACGTGCTCCAGGCGGTCCAGTTTTTGGTATAAATCGTAGTGAAGAGGACGATGGTGAGGTTGATTTGTGATCAATATTAAATGGAAGGCTTGTCTTTATAAACTACTTACCAGGTTTTGTTTAGTTTTATTTGGGCTCATTTGTTTTTTCCGGGTAACATCTTTCATCACAATAGATAATAAGGAAAATTGTCTAAACGATCGTAAGTAGTAAGTTATTATTAAAAGAAAACCGAACAGAGCCTCGAATAAAGACGGTAAGTGATGTTAAACATATTATATTATTTGGGTAGACAAATTGTAATGTAAGGAGGACCCTCAATTGGGTCATATTGTTTCTCCAATTAAGTGGTTATTCCGTCAATCAAGAAATAAATAATGGAATCTCGGTTTAACTTTGACCCATATTATTATGGTGTCGGGTATAGGATGCTCCATGGATGTCGTAATCGTAAGAGATGACTACGGAAAATAGGTTAAGGTATATTTTAGGAGCTAGGCTAGCAGCATGTTATATCCACATTAAAAACCTAATACCAAAGAATTATGCTATGTAACGTTTTGTGTGCTCTGCTTTCCCCATTTGTGAATACAGACGTGATTATGTGTAATCCTTTAACTTTCGTCCCCGTCGTTGCCCGTGTGGTGTCCGGTCTAGAATAGCACCTCTCCATGTCTTCCGTGGATGTCGTAGAAGGCGACTAAGGAAATGGGTTTAGTTATTCTTTAGTTAGGCGATAGACTAGCAAACTGTCACTATTATATAACCTCTTACATCTGTTTTCAAACCTAAAATGATGTTAGAAGTGGCTAGAAGTGTGCTAGAAGTGAAATAGTCATAATCATGGAATCATTTCACGTTTCGTGTCCTCTGCCTACCCTATTTGGGAACAAAGGCGTGATTTTATGTATGTAACATCACCCCTTCACTATGCAATTCTGTCGTCGCCTAAAGGTAGCTTCACACGACCCAACCGGTGAGCGTATGTTTAACTTTCGGTGTCATTTTACCAAAACAAAAGGGCTTCAAGAATATTTGTCATCGCGCCCAAACCTTTAAATGTACTGATTATGAATCGCTTTGTCCAAGTTGGCAACTTGACGAGCGAAGGCGCGGGCGAAGAATTGCCAGAGCCAAAAACTTTCCACAAAAATTATCATGCATTATGTAAAGTTGAGTCTTATGAATGTTAACAATGCGATGTAAATCTTTTTGAAAATTCGCTAAAGAAAGGATGGACGTGGAACCGATTTTTATTTTGGGATTTTAGCTTCTGGAATCCGTTGGTTTAGTTTCGAAACTAAAGGTTTTCTTGATCGACGAGTGGGTAAAACCCCATTTTACGGCCTAGCCTGTAGGTAGTTAAATGGCGAGGGTAAGTACGCGCACCATTTTTACCAGCGATGTGTCATCTTACCCCCACCACTTAACATCTTACCAAGGTTTTGCTGACTATTATACCAACTACATTATACCCAAAAATATGCTAGAAGTGGCCGCGAAACGTGAAATAGGCATAGTTCTATGTAGCGTTTCGTGTGTTCTGCCTACCCCATTTGGAAATACAGGCGTGATGTATGTATCTATGTATTATACCACTACTTTTTCCCGTGGGTGTCGTAAGAGTCTACTCTGGGAAAGGGTTAGTGTATTGTGGGCGATGGGCTAGCAACCTGTCACTGCAATATCACATGTAACCATCTGGTTACCCTGAAATTGCTAAACGTGGCACTGGATTTTTCAATTCATGTGCTCTGCCTACCCCTCTTGGGAATACAGGCGTGAGAATATTTATGTATGTATGTATGTATGTACTTTTTTCGGCTTTTATGTAGTACTATTGTGTCCTAGGGATACGGTAGCATCCATGCAAATTTGAAGCAAAAACTCGACGCTTGCTCTATAGCTATCTAATTGAACGCTGCACGTCAGACAAGATAAACCTATATTTTGTTCCCCTGTCGGCACAACTGGGAGCCGTAATTCTTTTGCACGAAACGCGATCTTCCGTTGTTTATGAGATAAATATCGCCGCGTGAACTGTGTTACGAGTATGCTTGGCTGGTCTTTACCTATTATTTGTTTGTGCTAGTGCTGCGCTCGTATCGGTTTACGTCGATTTCCTGCTTCCTAGTAACGATCAATGCTATGTTTGGTGTATTTTTAATAAATTATCAGGGATACAATGAATTAAAAGTACTTATTTAACACGATTTAAAATATTCCAAGAGCTTGTAAAATAAAAACAATGAAAATGTTGATTATTTATATTATAACTAGCTTTCCGCCCGCGGCTTCGCCCGCGTGGGACTCGGTTATATTGCGGTATAAAGCACAACTATAAGAAAACTTCTCGTTTCAAACGACACACAGCGCCATCGATCTATCATCTATCGATCGGTCATCTATCGATATCGATGTATCATCGATCGATATCGATCTATCAAGCAAACTATATTTTTGTTTTCCCTCGGGATCATCAATTTTTCCGGGATAAAAAGTACCTAGCCTATTATTTAATCCGGACTTTTATCTCTACATCTGCAAAATTTCAAAGCAATCGGTTCAGTAGTTACGGCGTGAAAGCGGAACAAACAAGCAAACAAACAAACAAACTCACTTTCTGACTTATAATATTAGTAAGGATACTTGTACAAGGTGGAACAAACCTCCCTGGCGATATTTTACTGGTGTATTCGAAAATAATTATACAAACTACAAATATGTACAAAAAAACCGGCCAAGTGCGAGTTGGACTCTTGTACCATTGACTAGCAAAATAACAGATAAATTGTCATTTACTAGGTCTCGTTCAGACCAACTTTCGTAGGAAGTTTGCATGGTAATGAACGTCATATTTTTTTTTTATCATTCTCGTACCTACTTCAAAAGTTATAGGAGTGGGGGAGGAAACTAAAATATTTCCACTTCAAAAATTTTCAAAATCAAAAGCCAGACTTGGCTGAACATCGATTATCGATTTCACGGCTCTGCCCATCACTATTGGAGCATAAATAGCGCACTAGCTACTTAAGAAGGCGCGTGCCTAGCAACCATACTCGCACCTGGGCACATTTCTTTATTAGTCAAATGTACGAGGATTTCTACTACAGATATGCTTTAACATTATGCTCCCCTTTACTTCTTAGAATGGAAAGGAAATCTTTTAAAGAGGTGTTAGTTGTTCCATTTATAACTTAACTTAAATCTCACTGAAGTTCTTTTCATTCATCTAACTTAATAAAAAAACGTACATCATGCCTGTACTCCCACATGCAATTAGCAGAGTACATGAAAGGCTAGTTAGTGCACGGAGGGTAGCTCTAAGAGCACTAGGTAAAGGTACGGTAGCCATACGTATTTGCCTGTGACTCTGGAACATCTTAAAAGCTATAGCATTAAATAAAATAGACACATTCTTCACTGTAATAAAATAATATTAAGTATGTACAATACTTTTTAATGTCTGTAACGTAAGGTGAGGCTCGAAGCAATGTTGTCACGATCTTAAAAATGTAGTGTTCTAGAATGTTTTTATCTAGTACTCTTAGAGCTACCCTCCTTATGCCTTGATTACACGTACCGAGTAGAGTGGCGAGAGAGTGTTCTCGGCCGAGTACTCGGTTCGTGTGTAGTATGAAGGAATAGTTCACACGAACCGAGTACTCGGCCGAGAGCACTCTCTCGCCACCCTACTCGGTACGTGTGATCAAGGCGTTACAGTAGACAACCATGACTATTTCCCGTTCAGTGGACAAGTGGACACTTCTAGCATTATTTTAAGGCTTTAAGTTGAGTGAGACAGTGACGTGCAAAGTTGAACGTCGGTTAAATACTCCCACAATGTTTTTCAAGTCGTCTATGACTGATGTGTCATAGAGAATTTGAAAAAAAAAAGCATGTCTAACCGAATGTTCTGTAGATGTGTCGCGGCACCTTAACCCATTTCCTCAATCGCCTCTAACAACATCTACGAAAGAAATCAAAAGACGTTATTCTAGACCCGACATCATGTACCATCTACATTTATAGAAAAACACAAGCAGACATTCTGACGTCGTTGAGAGCACACACGGTATATCAACAAGTCAATACTATTGACCGAATGTTCCCCGACCTACCCTACTACGAAGGGCGGCAAATATCGCCAGCAGTGGCCTTAAACTTATCCATAGTGGGAAAAACAAGTCACACCTTACAACGCAATTTTTCTCTAACTTCCTATTGCACGTAAACAAGTGATTGTTTGGGTCACGGAAACAAAAGAAGAGAGGGATTCTATACCTTATCGGTTTAGGTAGTTAAAACAATGTAAACAATCTTGACGTGTCTTTTTATTTAAACATACACTTTATAAATCGAAATCTTTACATTTTACAATTTAGGTATGAAAAAATAATTTACTTTCATAATTGAATTCTATAGTGTAACGATTTTCATTTTTAGACTGTGTATTTCAATAAAAAGACATATCAAGATTGTTTATATTGTTTTAACTACCTAAACCGATAAGGTATAGCTTTAAAAAATATACAAAAAATATACCGCTATTAAAACCGGCCAAGTGCGAGTCAAACTCGCGCACGAAGGGTTCCGTACCAAAAACAGAAAAATACATGTTTTTTTGTATGGGAGCCCCTCTTATTTTTATATTTTATTCTGTTTTTAGTATTTGTTGTTGTAGCGGCAACAGAAATACATCATCAAAATGTTCATTGTTGGTGGTTTATTTAGTTCTTCAATTAAGTATACATTATTAATAATAGCAATTAGCCTAAAATTGTTCTATACGGCCTTCCAACTCATACCGCAGCAACCACTACCGATTTCATTATAAGACATTAACAAATGTCTGAAACTAAAATTGATTTGACCTACCATTACTCATTACTGAAAGCTGCGGCTATGAAATAGCTGTAATTTAACCAATAGATATAGCATAAAGTTAATAATAGATTCATTAGAATCGCAATCCGTTATCCGATGTTATAGATGTAATAGTATACAATCAGTAACGTATCGCCCTAACACTCCGTCTTCTTAAAGTGCCACTTCACTACTGAAGGTTGGCACTTGGCAGTGAACTCTTTAAATCGGACCCTGTCCGTAGCGAGTTTGAACAACTCCACGGTCTTGATGCCTGTCCACTCCCTGATGTTCCGGAGCCATGACACTCCTTAAAGCACTCTATTTGTAACAATATCAAATAAATAAGTTCCTAAACAGTTATATAAGGGTACATCTGTTGCCAAAAAAACAGTTTCGTGTAGCAACGTTCAATACATTGAAACATTTTTCGTTCCTCTTCTTTTGTAAGTATTTTCTATTTCCTCGTAGTTTAATGGATATGGCTTCATTGGCAGATTGAATTGCCTATTTGTCAATACAAACAATCTACGAGTATCTATGCACTCAGTTGACAACTGTGTCAATAATCAGCGACAACAACCTATTCTAACTTATCGCAAACTGTTTCATTATTTAGCAACTGTTTTTTCTTTGTAAAACTGCAGGCTATTCACGATTTTGCTCCAGTACTATCCTGTATAACCTTGTAAGTCACGTTAAGTTAGTTTCATAACAATTCTGAAGTACTTTTAGTTTCCAACTGTACTTGGGAAAAATAACAGTTGCTAACAGAATCAGTTACGAAATAATTTAAGTCCAAACGTTTTTAAATGGTACGCCTATGTACATTCTAGAAAATCTGACCATACTACGTGATACTACGCTAACTTTATATTCGCAGATGCGTCACGGATTTACACTATGCCTATGTTTTTGTTGGCTCCTTCGCTCCAATGCCGCTATGACGCAGGTCGAAAGCCGAATTCATCGAACAATCGGGTAATGAATAGCCGAATTTATCTTCGACCCTTGAAAATACGAGACAATGCGTATATGAACACCGGTTTTCATTTGTTTTCAGCGAAGAAGCCCGATTGTCAGTTTTTTCAACGAATATTCGAGATTTTGAGTTAACAATAGGTACAAGTTGGTTCTGATCTAAGAACATGGATAGGTGTATTTTATTCATTTGAATAAAAGGTATGAATTCTTCTTGATTACACAAAAGTAGCTATATTAGTATAAGTCTATTTCAGAATTAAACCGCTATTTTGTAAGTAAATAAACCTGAAAGTGATGCCATTTTGGCTTTAAACAAAAGCTTAGCTAAAATAGCTAAGATTTTTTTATTTGAGAAGTGACCTAGTCACCTAGCTATATCCCGAAGTTTGTTGTACTACTTACTGGATAATCTAAATAAATATATATAAATTTATCGATGATAAAGGTATGTTTATGGGTTACCTTCCACTCATAGACTTTTCCTATAAAGTTTGCGACCGGATTCATTGGTGTGAATAGTCGTACAATATTTGTTAAATTATTTTAAATCCAATACTAAACGACTCTCATTATTATAAAGTTGTATATTTATGAAACACGGCAGTGGAATACTGAATTGAGACCTAACCTCGAGGGTCAATTTATTTACTTTTTATTATTCTGGAACCTAGTTACATCACAACGGCAAAGCGGGGACGAGGGAATTATTTAATTTAGAAAACGTTTCTTAAGTCTTTTAACGTACAATGGACGCAGAAATGGTAACTATTTGTCTACTGTCGTCCACAGATAGCTAATATTAAAATACTCCACTCGGCTATTCTCTAAATTTATAGGCCAGCGACGAACCGCGATCCTACGTCGTTCAATGAACAAACTTTCTTATTGAAATAGTGTCTCAGATGTCAGCTTGCATAAGGCGTCGTTTAAGGACACTTATGCAAGCTGACAGCTGATAACATCTACTTAATACAAAGAAACAATTTAAGTAGAAAAAATATTTTTTTTAGCCTGTTAATGTATCAGACTGCTGGGCAAAAGCCTCGCTTTTTAACCTCGACAACTCTCGGTACGGTACGCTTTTTGTACGTAATATTAAATGTCATTTTTTGACGATTTTCAAAAAGATTAAACGAATGTATGTAGGTAGAGCGCTATGTTTGCGACTATAACATATGTAGTTAGATTTGAAAATTTGGGGATTTTTGCTTAATTTACACATCTACCTTATTTCATTATAAGGTAAACGTCCCTGTTCTCGACACTGACCCAATACTTGGCACTTGCAACCTTATGTCATAGTAAAACAGGTGACAGATGGGTGTCATCTACTAGGCGTTGAGGTGTCGAACATTGGTACTTTTTAACCGACTTCAAAAAAGGAGGTATTCAATTCGGCTGTATTTTTTTTTTTTTTTTTTTTTTTTTTTTTTTTTTTTTATTTTTTTTTTTATGTATGTTACCTCAGAACTTCTAAACGGGTGGACCGATTTCGATGATTTTTTTTTGTTTGATTGGAAATGGCTTCCCATTGGTCCCATTTTAATTTCATCAAGATCTAACTAGTAGTTTTTGAATTATCCTTAAAATAAAAAAAAAATGTATGGGCATTCGGGAATTTTAGTCCAAATTTACATTTGTACATACTTATATACCTACAGACAATCACGCCTGTATTCTTAAATGTGGTAGGCAGAGCACACAAAACGCTACATAGACAAAACTATGTCTATGACACGCTTCGTGGCCACTTCTAGCACATTTTTTGTAGGTTTTGAGTTCACAGGTATAATTGTGACAAGTTGCTAGCCTGTCGCCTAAAATTTACTTTAACCTATGTCCTTAGTCACCTCTTGCGACATCCACGGAAGAAATGGAGAGTATTTTTATGTGTATTCGCTGATTACTCGAAGACGCCTGGACCGATTTGGAAAATTCTTTTTTTGTCTGAAAGGGTATAGTTTCCAGGTAGTCCGATTGTCAGCATATCTTGACCTGATGATGGAATATGAGGGAAATCGAGGGCAACCCTCAAATTTTATAGGCACAGGTAATGTTTTTAGTAAATTTTTCAAAGCTACACCAGTATTTACGCTTGGCAGTAAAAAAACATGACTGAGCTGATGATGAAAGGTCAACTCCTTAATTTTTAGGAGTTAAAGGATATTGTTTTCGATACTGAATGCACCTGCAGACTGAAAATTATAGTTTCAGTAATTAGCCAGGCCTGCTGCTTCTCAAGCGTTGCATTTCTGCTAATGCTCGTTCATCGTGGGGTTTACTTTTTAACAGTTTAGAGGGTTCTAAATCAGATAGTGCTATTCCTTCTAAAGCCTTGCCTTGAATCTGCTGAGAGCTACGGCGTATACCTACCTGACCTTTAGTAAATATGTACATAAACAGAAGTTTCCTTTCAGGATAAAGCTAATTTGAAGTCGGTTTTTTTTTGTTTAAAATTATACTTTATTACACTCGTCCCTTGCATATAACACTTTTTACTATGAAGTTAAATAAAAAAGAACTGAACTAGTGACTACGCTGAGAAGCGCTGCACACATGTCCCAGAGGACACATCATTATTATACCTTTTCATAAGTTTTCTCTTTTCATAGGAGAGAATCTTTATTTTGAGAACGGACGCCTTACCTGCTGTAACGCGGCTAACTCGATTGCGTCACTTAATGGTCGCTTAAGGTATTTAATTGACGTTAGTTGCATTAGGCGATTACGGAGGATTTTTTGAGATAAAAGCTTATTTTAAACGTATAATGAAAACGTCTAAAGTCGAATTTAGATCAATTGTTGGAAGACGGTGTTGAAATTTGTACTGGTTCAGTTTACAGCGCGCGTTTGACAGCAGTCGCCGCGACTCTTAGATGAAGGGCTGCGGCTTAGCTCGGAAACATGTCAAGATAAACTAGACTTCAGACGTGAGTTGTCCGTGTTTCTCATTATCTACGAGCGTAACGGTAGTTTCATATTCAAAATTGACTATTATGTTATCGAGAATTTTTCATGAGCCAAAAGAACTCTTCTGTTAGTACAATTGGTGTACTATACTGTTACATATTTAGGTTTTAACTTAAATTATTTTGTGTGACGTCGGGTTTAAAATAACACCTCTCCATTTCTTCCGCGGATTCCATAAAGAAATATTTAAAGGTATATTTAAACTTGTTGCTATTTTACTTTTTTTATCTAACTTTAAACCTAATCACGCTATATTAAATTTATATCACATTTATTATGAAGGTTTCAGATATAGTTCTAAGATCACTAAAGTTTAAGGAATATTGATTCTCGATAGTAGCTGATTCGAACGTTTAATTTTGATTTAGGTTGACCGGAGGTGTCTGGGTTTGATGGCATCCCTTCTATCAGTTTGATGCCTAGAGCGAATCTGCTATACCTTCAGTTTAAAAACATTGAGCGTGTCAGTCAAAATTATTATTATTTTGGACAGAGTGGCTGTGTAACGATTGATATAAATACGTTAATAGACACTGTATAAAAAGTATTATTTTGCCACGGTACTTGTCTGGCTCGCTCGATATCTATAGATATAAATAGAGCTTCACATGGAATGTTTTACACCACCGCTAGTGACCACTCACATAACCAACACTGATTACATAACTTTAAGTTTAAAAACAGAATCGGTCTGTATTGTCAACCTGTCACCTAAAATACACCGAACCTATTACCTCAGTTGTATTCTACGACATCCATAGAAGAAATATGTATAAGTGTTTTTCAAAATAATTTTAAACAAAAAAAAAACCGACTTCAAATTTGGGCTATACCTACTGAAAGCATTTGTCTAATAATGAGGGTGACCTTCCATCACCAGCACTGCAGGCCTCACTAATTACTGAAATTATAATTTCCAGTCTGCAGGTGCATTCAGTATTGAAAGAATTATCCTTTAACTCCTAAGCATTAAGGAGTTGACCTTCCATCATCAGCTCAGTCATATTTTTTTTACTGCCAGACATAAATACTAGTGTAGCTTTGAAAAATGTACTAAAAACATTACCTGTGCCAATAAAATTTGAGGGTTGCCCTCGATTTCCCTCATATTCCATCATCAGATCAAGATATGCTGGCAATGGGACCACCTGGAAACTGTATCCTTTCAAACAAAAAAAGAATTTTTAAAATCGGTCCAGGCGTCTTCGAGTAATCAGCGAAAACACATAAAAAAAAAAATATCCCGACGAATTGAGAACCTCCTCCTTTTTTTGAAGTCGGTTAATAAGACAACACTGGTTTTTAGGGTTCCGTACCCAAAGGGTAAAAACGGGACCCTATTACTGAGACTTCGCTGTCTGTCCGTCTGTCCGTCCGTCTGTCTGTCACCAGGCTGTATCTCACGAACCATGAGAGCTAGAGAGTTGAAATTTTTACAAATGATGTATTTCTGTTGCCGCTATAATAACAAATACTAAAATTAAAATAATTATAATAATTAAGGGGGGCTCCCATACAAAAAACGTGTTTTTTTTTGCTATTTTGGATCTATTTAAATAACTGTAACAGGTAAATACTTGAAATGCTCACAGAATATTTAATTAAATATTTTCTTTAAATGGAAATAATTAAAACAAAATTAAATTAGTATTTAAGGGGGGCTCCCATACAAAAACGTGTTTTTTTTATTATTTTGGATCTGTTTAAATAACTGTAACAGGTAAATACTTGAAATACTCACAGAATATTTAATTAATTATTTACTTAAAAAGGAAATAATTAAAATAAAATAAAATTAGTATTTAAGGGGGGCTCCCATACAAAAAACCTATATTTTTCCAGTTTGTTTTTTTGCTGTTTTGGGTCTATTTAAATAATTGTAACAGCTAAATACTTGAAATGCTCACAGAATGTTTAATTAAATATTTACTTTAAAAATAAATAATTGAATAAAAATAAAATTAATATTTAAGGGGGGCTCTCATACAAAAATTCTGAATTTTTGCAGTTTTTGGTACGGAACCCTTCGTGCGCGAGTCCGACTCGCACTTGGCAGGTTTTTAAACCAAAATGTCGGTTCAACTTTTTAAGTCACTTGCAAATGTTTTACTCTCGTAGTGCTGGAACTAGAGTAGTCGCCTTACAATGAAATAGCGGCTCTCCGCGCAGCA
This sequence comes from Adoxophyes honmai, assembly GCA_005406045.1. NCBI lineage: Eukaryota > Metazoa > Arthropoda > Insecta > Lepidoptera > Tortricidae > Adoxophyes > Adoxophyes honmai. The sequence continues at coordinate 243,435 of BHDV01029564.1, forward strand.
GGCCCACCTTCCTGTAATGGGTCACCTTTGTACCATGTATGTGACGAATACGGAACAATAACCGGACAGATATACCCTTTTGAACTTCTCTACGTGCGCTATGACCTGTGGAGAGAGTACGCGTGCTGGTAAAATGTAGAACATACATACATACATACATACATATTCTCACGCCTGTATTCCCAAGAGGGGTAGGCAGAGCACATGAATTCAAAAATCCAGTGCCACGTTTAGCAATTTCAGGGCAACCAGATGGTTAAACGTGATATTGCAATGACAGGTTGCTAGCTCATCGCCCACAATACACTAACCCTTTCCCAGAGTCGACTCTTACGACACGACACCCACGGGAAGAAATGGAGAAAATTAAACGAACGGGAGACGAGGGGGGAAAATGTAGAGCACTATGATCATATGATCAGAAATTTTAAATGATCCAGTTTTAAATGGTCCACGGTACCATATTGAATGTTAATTTTATGTATGATCGAGGACTTTAATACATGAGCCATCAAAGAAAAATCGTTATCATTTCCCTTGATATTTATTGGGATGTCACAATGACGTTTACTGTGAATTGATTGCACGGTGGCTCATGAATTAAGTTCTTGACTGTACTATGGAGAGACCTCTACTTTTAGGTGGTATGTTTTGGATTTATTAGTTACTAGCTTTCCGCCCGCGGCTTCGCCCGCGTGGAACTCGGTTATATTGCGGTATAAAGCACAACTATAAGAAAACTTCCCTTTTCAAACGACACACAGCGCTATCGATCTATCATCTATCGATCGGTCATCGATTGATATCGATCTATCATCGATTGATATCGATCTATCATCGATCGATATCGATCTATCAAGCAAACTATATTTTTGTTTTCCCTCGGGAACATCAATTTTTTCCGGGATAAAAAGTAGCCTATTATTTAATCCAGACTTCTATCTTTACGTCTGCAAAATTTCAAAGCAATCGGTTCAGTAGTTACGGCGTGAAAGCGGAACAAACAAACAAACAAACAATAATATTAGTAAGGATTGTGTTATATGCGACTGCTGCATAATATTTATCATACAAATGCAAATAATGAATTGAGCCTGAAAAATAAAGTTTTTTTAAATAAGCACGAACATTTTAATGATTGTTTACCACAGGTTACAGGTTCCTTAATGTAAGCCTATTGCACCTGATTGTATTTTAGGGACGTAAATAAAATAAGATAGTTTACTTTTCCATTTGAGGCGTTTAAATATTTTTCATGACATTCTCCCTTAGGACGTTAAAAATAAATTCGCAACTTCATTTCCAATGAATAAATTAGAAATACTTACAAGCACGTGGCTTTTAAATTAGGTACTGTTTTTTCATAGAATCTCTCAGGACGTAGCGACCCACACGTTGAAAAACACTGATATACATATATCAGTATAATAGAATACAAATATTAAAATGACGGGGGAAATGAAATACGGGAAATATTTGGACGGTCTCATTTGTCAGGCGTAATGGTCCGAAATGAGGCGAACATTCACAAGCTTTTATACGACGATGGGACGTCCATTTGCATTGATATATTTGCATTTTTAAATATATAAAATGACCAGTTAACAACATAATGTCACAGGAAAATGTCGAAGTAACTTAACTTGAGGTTGATTGTGTGATAGTGTGTATTTGTAATGCTGGGGGCACACTAACGGGAAATGGCATTATTTTTTGCGTTAAAACGTGTTTTCACCATACGATTGACGTCCATTATCGCGATAATTAATGCCATTTCCCGTTAGTGTGGCCCTGGCATAAGAGAATACCGAAGGAAGGCCTATTAGTTACTCTAATGTAAGTACATATTTACATTTTTAAGAAGTAACATTCAACGTTAGCGACACGACAGCAGCACGACCGCACGACCGCAGATCAGTTACGTCACTGACAGTGCGGTTAAATAAAGTTAAAGTTGAATTTACCAGACTCATACATCATGAAAAATACAGATAACACACTTTCTTAAATCGATTTTAGTCCCAAATATGTTGAGCTAATCTCGATTTAAGAGTGAGTTATCTGTATTTTTCATTAGGCACTGTAATGTATTGTCAAAATGTCGCTCGACTTGCAATTTCATAAACGTATTAAAATGTTAAATTTATTACTGACCATTTTTTAACAAATAAAACTCTGTGGATAAGGCCTTTAGCAGCTGCACACGGCGTATTAAGACGCGCAAATGACGCGCGTTTCAAGAACCTGTGCAGTTTTCGTCTGCAGTCGGGCTTAAAATCGTGACCGCAGCAGCATGACGCAACACGTCGTGGGATGCGACTCTTGCTGCGTTGTTTTAGCCTATGTGCCACAGGTGGCCCGCTTCAACAAGTTTATTGGGATCGTGCCAAAAGTCATTTTAGGGCTCTCAAGCACGATGCGATGCCACGCGACGCCGCATAGCAGGAACTAACTATACGGATTGCTGGAAGTATTGTATTAAAGGTCCCAGTGTTCGACGCTGTAATTGTATTCGTCGCTGTAAGTTGATTTGATATTATAAGGATAGTAACGACACTACTTAAATTAAAAACCACATTTTTGCGATAGCCAATACCTATTTGTGGCTTTCATACTCTACATTTCGGTAAAAAAAGAAAAACTACTAAAATCATCCGACTTATGCTCATACAATCAGATCGACTATTATTTATATAAATTTTGACATGTTTTGATAATTATAGTGACGCAAATCGAAACTTCACAGCACTGCTTCCTTAATACTTCTTGTTTGTTAAATAAAAGAAAGAAAACTTGTACTTTTTTATGATATATCTGACGGACTGAATAGGTTTTTTAGACCACTACCCAAGTATTCTTACTAAATTAGAATTGTGATTACATTCCACCTTGGTATGAATATCCTAAATTTTATCAGGGTAATTTTAACAATTCACGTAACGCATTATTATTAAGCTTAGCATTAATTGAGTAAGAAGCACTAATTTTGTATCACCAATTTGATTTTATCCTGTAGTTCCCTGTTCTCATTGTCATCATGGAACAATTCTCACCAATTAGATTTCATCCTGTAGTTCCCTGTTCTCATCGTCATCATGGAACAATTCTCACCAATTAGATTTCATCCTGTAGTTCCCTGTTCTCATCGTCATCATGGAACAATTCTCACCAATTGACCTAGTTCCAAACTAGGCAAAGGCTGGACGTGTAAACAAACAACGGATAAACGTACTTTGATATCTAACGTACTTATAAATGTACTTATGCAATTTTTAACAATTTTAGTTTTAAATACAGATGTATAAGTTATAACAGTGACAGGTTGCTAGCCTACCTAAGCCTATGTCCTAAGTCCCCTCTATTGACATCCATAGAAGAAATGTTGCCTGACATCAGTTCAGTTTAGGATGTACTACTAACAATTTAAAGCCATTTGAATGGTTGAGGTGATCACTATTCTAATATTCTGCTATTTTCGATTGTTTAAAAATAGTCACATTCTATTTCGGACTCTATTGAATTTTGTTTCAAAGGATTATTTATTTAATGGACAGCAATTGTTTTCAGATAACAACACAATACCTACTTCTAATTGCTTGACTTCTTAACTTAACAATCACCTTGTCTGGATCAATTAAGAAATGAACTTTATAAGTCAAACTTCGCAATACACTTGGTAAAGCTTACGTACACGAATTTAGGGCTGGTTCAGACGGACGGCATTTGAACTGCAATCTATCTGCAAATTAGCAGTTGGCGTGCAGTTTTTCTGCTGCTCATTTAACTGCAACAAAACTACAAACTGGCTTTGTAGTCTCCGCTTAAAGTTACTAAGGATAGGTTCAAGTATGTTTTAGGCGACAGGGTAGCAGGGTAAATGAAATGAAATGAAATTAAATGAAATGAAAAATGAAATGAAATGAAATATTTATTTTGCATAGAACAAGTACATAATATCATGTCATAAGATGGTAATCAGACAAAAAGGTTGCTTATCTTGCTATATGTACAATTTTCTTATACTAGCATGCAGGGTAGGGTACTTAAAACTAAAAAGTTAAGCTAGGAGTGGTCACGTTACGTGAAATAGTAATTAATGTTTTTGTCGTATGCTCTGCCTACTTCATTTGGGAATACAGGCGTATACCTTATCGGTTTAGGTAGTTAAAACAATATAAACAATCTTAACAGGTATTTTTGTTGAAATACACAGTCTAAAAATGAAAATCGTTACACTATACAATTCAATTATGAAAGTACATAAATTATTTTTTCATACCTAAATTGTAAAATGGAAAGTTTTCGATTTATAAAGTGTACGTTTAAATAAAAAGACACGTCAAGATTGTTTACATTGTTTTAACTACCTAAACCGATAAGGTATAGTATGTATGTATGTATTTCTGATAGCAAAAAAGCTTTCCCGACCCAGTGAGGTGACATGCGGTTTACCACTTATTCATACAATACAAGATTTGAAATTAAATTTCTAAACGAGTAGTTTACTTATGGACTACCTATATTCCCATTCTGATTACGCAAATTGTTTTTGTCGACAAGCACCTGACGAGTAGTTTAATCTGACGATAATGTGCGATAGCGGCAGTAAACATGCTGTTTTGTACAGTAGGTAGAAAAAATGTTGATGTCTCATTGTAAGGGCAAAACTTCCAGCAATTTTGTAGTAGAAATATGAATTGTACATAAAAATTCTGTTTGCATTTTATATTATAACCTACCTAAGTTTACCTACCTATCTATTTGGATTTTTAACAGAAAGATTACCTTCAATTATAAATTCAATCATATTATTACTAAGGTTCTTTTGGAATGTCTTTGTTTCATCAGCTAAAGAATCCACATGTCAGGAAGAATGCATTGATGCTCATTTAAACTTTGAAGGAACAAAAACTTAAATGAAATAATTAGCTACACCTTTATTTTAAAACTAGCTTTTGCCCGCGGCTACGCTCGCGTTAAATTCGGGGTCACAACCCGTATGCCAATTTATAGCTTTTTACGTTGAACATTGCGGAATCCTACTATTTTTCCTATCGTCATATTTTGGAATATTCAAACAAAATCTTTATAAATTGTAGCCTATGTGCTATTCTGATGTATAAGCTACATTACTGTAAAGTTTCATTAAAATCCATTCAGTAGTTTTTGCGTTAAAGAGTAACAAACATCCAAACATCCATACATCCATACATCCATACATCCAAACATCCAAGCACACTCACAAACTGTCACATTTATAATATTAGTAGTATAGTAGGATACCTACCTTACTGCAAAATTAATGTAATTTATCCTACAATACTTACTGTTTGGTAATAAAATTAAAAAACTTAAAACCAAACGAACACTACTTCTAACACCCTCCATTTAATCCGCAGATATCGTACAAGACGACTATCAGGAATGCTTTACTAGAAGCGATATGCGACAAGCGAGCAACTTGTCACTATTACCTCTTTCATCTGTTTATTACACCTAAAATGAAACTAAAAGTGGCCCCGAAACCTGAAGAAATCACATGTTTGACTACGTAACATTTCGCATCCTCTGCCTTCCCTATTCGGGAACAAGTCGTGATCTATAGAACCGTAGGAAATGATCCACATTGCGACCAAGTTCCTAAAGTCACCCAGTAAACAAAGTGCATGTGATACGTTATCGCCACTCATAAAGGCTGTGATTACACCCGGCTAATAAAGTTGAGCCAACCACCTAATCAACTGATTGTAGTTATTAACTCGGTATGATAGTCATCAGGTATGTTTTCACTGCTTTAATAGCTGATGGGGTAGCTATAGGCGAAAGTGAAGGAAAACAGCGTTAATACCAACGTTAACAATAATCCTCCACCGATAAGGAATATCAGCACAATCGGTTCTTTTAAAAATAATTATAAAAAAATCTACTAGGATACCAGAAGAGTTCAAGGTAGACATTATTGTCAGTCCGTGCGGTGTAGTCCTAATTTAAGGATGAGCTTGGGTGTGCGTGGCTGTTTAGCTAACATTTCAATTTAATTATAATATGTATAGGTACGGTTTAAAGAATGCAGTACATAGTTAAGTTATATACAGTATATGTACATATAATGAATGTATGATGTCGGGATAAAATAAAACCTCTCCATTTCTTCCGTGGATGTCGTAAGAGGCGATTAAGGAAATAGGTTTAGGCATTATGCTTTAGACAGGTTAGCAACCTGTCACTATTCTACCTCTTCCATCTTTGCAAACCTAAAACTATGCCAGAAGTAGCTGCGAAGCCTGAAATACTCATAATCATGGTTTTGTCTGTGTCACGTTTTGTGCGCCCTGCCTACCCTATTTGAGAACATAGGCATGATTGTATGTATGTATGTAATAGCTGATGGGGTGACTAGAGGCGAAAGCGAAGTAAAACAGTTTATAATCTCTGTTTGCTGTCGTTTCTTCATGTTTCAGGGTCTGGTCAGCGTCAGGTTTGCACCAAGTTTGGATGGTCCCCTTCCACCGGTTCCTAGCTGTACATCGCGACTCTTACTAACCTTTATGGATTCGTCACGTTCGTCTGTCTGTCTATGTCTGCGTGTCATTTTTGTCAATCAAATGTATTTTTTTCTGTCTTTCATAGCCACTTTTTTTTCTAAACTATAAGACTTATACTAAACTCGTTGAGACTACACAAAATCCCGCCCGGATCGAGCTACATATTTCATTCGTTTTTAAGAATGCTTTTAAAATATAACCGTAAAATTAAAATTTAGCAGACTACTTAGCTAAAAGAAAGCTCTAAATAACAAAGCTAAATGAACTCCGAAGTAATGTAAAAATAACTACCTGATTATTTATTAAAAACGGCAACAAAACTTTTATCGCTTGGTAAAAGTTTGTAAAAACTATTACAAACTTCGGATTAGAGTTTGGGGCGTGAAAGAGATGGCACAGACACAATATAGTCGTCTCTCTCTAACCGTAAATCCGAGCCGCGACTGGCCTGCGAGCGTAGGGCGGGAATGTAGACACAACAACTGTTAGAACTGGCAATTAAAATTAAGTTATGAAAGAAAATAAACTTACCTACTTGCGTTAAATACTGTGTTACATAGTACGGAAGGTAATGCGTATGATCGCATGTCTAACCTGATTCGTTGTCATACAAGTGTCTTAGTTTATTATTTATTGTGGTCTGATATACAGTATGCTATTTTGAACACCGCAAGTTTGTGGATTTTAGGAACTTCAAAAATCGGTCATATATAAATACCACATATTTATAAATACAAACCAACATCATAATCATCATTTATGTAAATGTGTTCTCAAATGGAGCATGTAGAGCTCACAAAACGTTAGACAGACAAAACTGTGTCTATTTCACGTTTTCTAGCCATTTTAGTATAATTTAAAAGTTCGTTAAAAGAGGTATACTCGTAACAGTTTGCCAGCCTGCCTATTTCCATAGTATTTTTTTATGAAATCCTCGAGCGTATTGGAGGTTATTCTAACTGACATCACAGAACATTATGTTGAAGCTACAATCAAACGGTCCACTCGAATGATTGTTCACCATAAGGAACTATTAATTTTTCATTATTTTATATTAACTTCTCAAACAGAATGAAACAAAAATTACATGCATTAATAAACATTAGGCTCCATTCTGTTCTAGTATACTTTTCTTGCTTCATTCAAATTCATCTTAGTTTCGGGTTCTTTTAATTTGGCCTCTTTTTAGAACACCATCTGATTCCAACAACTTTTTTGACAAACGGACACCAGACAAAGATTTAAACAACCTTATTTAAAAAAAGAACAACAAACAAAACACTGCGAATAACAAACCGCCGTACCTACCCCTACGAAAGCTCTACGTCACGACTCCCACGCCTCTCCCCGCTCGAAGCTCTATGGGGCGCTTATAAGCTCGCCCGCCGCCCTACCAGACGCATTCAACATTTGCAGGCCCAAGAACATGTGCTGATTGCCGACCCGGGAAGTTGACTACGGATTTCTGTGAGTACTTTCTTTTAGTCGGTCTTTTGTCGATTTTGAGTTTGAGAAGTTAGGGTTAGGTTTGTAAGTGATTTTAATTTGAAGGAGAAAGAACAAAAAAGTTTTTTTTTATACAAGTTTTAAACTACATAAATTAGAAACAAAGGTTTTTTGTTTTTGATATTGTTCTATAAGGTACATTTCTTCGTAAACGTTTTATGGTTGGTAAAGTTAAGTTATCTACTATTATTAGAATTGAAAAGTTTAAAAAAGTACAGTTACATCCTAAATTAAAGATGATAAGCTTTTTTATAGTTTCCCTTTTAACTTTTGCATATTTACTACTAGCTGTGCCCGCGACTCCGTCCGCATGGAATAGTGACTTTGGGTAATGTTCCCCGTTTTTTCCACACTTTGCTGTGTTTCTTCGCTTTTATTAGTTGCAGCGTGATGTTATACAATAGCCTAAAGCCTTCCTCGATAAATGGTCTATCCAACACAAAAATATTTTTTCAATTCGGACCAGTAGTTCCTGAGATTCGCCCGTTCAAACAAACGAACAAACTTTATAATATTAGTATAGATAACTTATAAACTAAAATGAAACTAGGTAACTATTTGTATCAAAAGATCCCAATGTGGTGTCAGGTTTAGAATTACACTTCTCCATTCTTCCGTGGATGTCGTAAAAGGCGACTGAGAAAATATGTAAACGTATGCTTTAGGTTTCTAACTGTAGTCCCAAATTTAGATCTAAATATGGCTACCAGACGTGAATGTCATTTTGTCTGCGTGATCTGCCTACTCCGTTTGGGAATATACCAGGTTTTAGAGAACTGCGCCACGCATCAAAATTATAGAAAAAAATCTAAAGTGCTTGGTGATACCTACAATCAATCGTTAAAGAAAATAGATAATTTTAATTATTGAGAAGTGTAGACGATTAAGACCGTCACTTTTTGCAAAAAAATATTTAGAATCAGTTTAAAAAGTTACCTAGCTCTTTAAAAAGATAGTACCTACTATTCCAAAAAGAATGCCTACTCCAAATTTTGTCTGCCAAATGTGCCGCTGAATGTAATATCCAGTACATAAATATTATATTATCCGGATTTTTACCCATTTTTTTAAACCATTTTATTACGGGTATTGTTACCTAAGATCAATCTGCACTGATAACATGCATTTCTCACGCCTATATTCCCTATTAGAATAGGCAGAGCAAGCAAAATGTTACACGGCCAATGACTATTGACTATTTTGTTTCTTAGCCAGTTTCAATTCATTTTTAGGTAGTTGGACAAAAGACGTAGGTATGCTAGAGTCAGGTTGCAAGCTTATCGCAAAAAACAAACTTTAAGCTATTTTCCTTAGTCGCGTCGTACGGCATCCATGGAAGAAAAGGAGAGGTGTTATTCTAAACCCGAGAGCACACGGCTTTCACATTTACATGATCATTTTAAATTCGTTATAAGAAACCAATTTTTCTAATCCGATTATCGATGGCGATCACGATGAAGTCGCAATTACGAGAAACCAAGCAAAATGTTGGTGTTCTAAGTTTTATATTAAACTAGCTTTTGCCCGCGGCTCCGCTCGCGTTAAATTCGGGGTATCACGGAAGAGATAGCACACATACCAATTTATAGCTTTGTACATTGAAAACTTCCACCCCTCTCTTTAGGGAAATGGGGGGTTTTGAAGAGACAAAAAGTAGCCTATGTCACTCTCCATGTCCTAAAACTATCTCTACCTAAAAAATCACGTCAATCCATAGCTCCGTTTAGCCGTGAAAGACGGACAAACAAACAAACAAACACACTTTCACATTTAATTAACTCATCCGTCCGTGTGGTGTCGGATTTAGAAAAATATTTCTCCATTTCTTCCGTGGATGTTGCAAGAGGCGTCTAAGGAAATAAGGTACCGATTAAAAATCTCCCGTGTGGTGCCGGGTTAGAATAGCACCTCCCCCTTTCTTCCCGTGGGTGTCGTAAGAGTCGACTCTGGGAAAGGGTTAGTGTATTGTGGGCGGTGGGCTAGCAACCTGTCACTGCAATATCACGTTAAACTATCTGATTACCCTGAAAATGCTAAACGTGGCACTGGATTTTTGAATTCATGTGCTCTGCCTACCCCTCTTGGGAATACAGGCGTGGGAATGTGTATGTATGTGTTAAAAATCCTAGATAAAATCATATTGGACGTTAAATTCTACGTAATCCCGTCGAATGCCAGAATAATTATCTAACTTCAGATGATGCTTATCGGCCTAAGAGAAAGGGGTTGCCTTCACGGCAGTTGCAGCCCCGAACTGTTAAAGTAGATGAGATGACACGAATAAAAAAGTCGTGGGTTCGACTCCCAGTCTCGCACTGAAATGAAATCATGACTTTTGCGAAGTTTATAAGTGAAATCGAATTTGAATTTTACATATACATACATCACTCCAGTATTCCCAAATAGGGTAGAGGCAGAGCATACGAATCGGTACACAATCAAAACCATGAGTTCACGTTCTGCAGCCACATCTAGCATATTTTTAGGTTTTAAGTCAACGGTACAATAGTGACAGGATGCTAGTCAGCCACCTAACGCATACCTAAACCTATTTATCTTGGGCGCCTCTTATGACATCCACGGAAGAAATGGAGAGGTTTTATTCTAAGGCCGACACTACACGGTAAAAACGGTTTACTGTTTGAATATTAGAACGAAAAAAAAAGAATTAAAATTCCTAATCAGAACTGGGCCTGCTTGGGAACTGCAGTCCGAACCCTCTCATACTAAGAGGAGCCCTATGTCCGGTAGTGGGACTTATTTAGGCTGGATTATTATTTTAAAGATAAAGCAGTCGTGCGACTCGTTCAATAGTGAAATAAAGCGGATACACTAACATATTTACATTCAGATTAGTTCGACATAAAGGGGGCCAATTTGTGACCCATCTGTAGCGCGTAGCTCCCAATGGTGGGCCACGAATTGACCTGAAACATGTCACGCTAATTTTTGATCGTTAATTATTCGATTCGAATCGTTCGATTATTTAATTATTTATTTTTAGGTAATACGGAAAAGTGGACAAATCAACGTCGTAGTCCTGAATTTTAGAGTGTGGCGTTTAAAAACATTGTCCCTGGATGTACCTACTCGTAATGCTTCCGTATTGAGTGTGTCAGTTTACTTTTAAAAGCTTTTATTGAAATTGGCTTGTTTGACGTGAAAAGGTTTTTGATTGGATTGTAAAATGCAGTCATGTTTGTCATTTTTTTATCTGTCACCATGCATGATGATGATGTTGCTAGACGTGGCACTGGATTTTTGAATTCATGTGCTCTGCCTACCCCTCTTGGGAATACAGGCGTGAGAATATGTGTGTATGTATGTACCATGCATGATGCAACAGATCCCTGGGATAAAAATAAGGTACAAAACTATGTAACAACAATATTAGGCTCCTCAAACACCAAAATATTGCAGCTCAAAGTTATACAAAAAATAAAATGCTATGAAAGGCTTACTCGCTTTAGGTGATAATCAGAGATCGGAATAATTTGCGACATTGTTTGCAATTATGTGGACATGACTCCAAAATTAATCAAAATGTTATTCAGTTAATTAATTTTTTACATACAAACATACATGCATATAATCACGTCTACGTTCTAAAATGGCGTAGGCAGAGCACACGAAACGTGAAATAGACATAACCTTGATTATAACTATTTCACGTTTCGCAGCCACTTCTAGCATCATTATTTTAATTTTGTACTTGACATATAATTTGATCCCTAGTCAATAAATACAAAATTTTGTGAAAATATTGGTTTATTCACAAAAAATTGTCAGTTTTTTTCCAAATCGTTATTTATTGATTATAGGAATATAAATATTTACGAAAACTTTACCCATTTTGAACCTTTTGCTAATAATATTTTTTGTAATTAATCGTCGTCGTAACGTCAATTTTTTTAAGTTATTATAGTATATACGTGCTTATAAGCACTTTATAATTAAACTATTGTCGCCAAAAATTCAAAATATATTTCAATGAATAATTTATTAACAGTTTGATTAATTTTGGAGTCATGTCCACATTATTGCAAACAATGTCGCAAAATTTTCCGATCTCTGGTGATAATTAACGCCAAGTTGTTAAAGGCCATTTGATTTTTGTCCTGCATCCGTAAAAAAACCGGCCTAGTGCGAGTCAGACTAGCGCACGCAGGGTTCCGTACCAAAACCCGCAAAAAACCACGTTTTTTCTATGGGAGCCCCCTTAATTATTATTATTATTTTGATTTTAGTATTTGTTGTTATAGCGGCAACAGAAATACATCATCTGTGAAAATTTCAACTCTCTAGCTGTCACGATTCGTGAGATACAGCCTTAGGCCAGACGGACAGACAGCGAAGTCTCAGTAATAGGGTCCCGTTTTTATCCTTTGGGAACGGAACCCTAAAAACGAAATATTATGAGTTAAAAAGAATACTTACGTTATTTTTTATGATAAAAAAAAATTAAATGAATGCGCTTCTTGTGATGAATTATTACCTGACACTAGAAAAATTATTACAGATGAAACTGCTTTGAAATGGGTACCTAATGGCTATTTTCTAATTGGTCAAGGAATTGTATTAAGCTAGTGAAGTTTGGTACAGTTTTTCGTACGAAAATTACGCGCCTAAAGCATTTTACTTTAACCCTTAGCCAGGCAGTGGCCATATAGGGACCACATGGTAATTTATTTTTTTGTGACGAGCAGAGGCTATATATGGACCG
>BHDV01029564.1:265316-285912 GCA_005406045.1 Adoxophyes honmai
TAGCCCATCGCCCACAATACACTTACCCTTTCCCAGAGTCGACTCTTACGACACCCACGGGAAGAAAGGGGGAGGTGCTATTCTATTTCAGCTGATAGATGAATATAAATTCGGAAAGTGTGAGCGTTGCTCAGATTTCCTTAATTTTCAATAACACTTGGGAGGCGACACACGTGCCATCTTTATGTACCCATTACCTGCACAAAAGCGGAAAAAATGGAGTTTACAGTACGTCATGTTAAAAACCGGTTAAGAGCGAGTCGAACTCTACAATATTAGAGGTTTCCAAGCAAAAACGAGTAAGAATATTGGATTGAGAGATACTAAACCTCACAAATCACCGCCTGCACTGTTCTACGATACATGTAAAAAAATATGTAACTGCAAAAGTATGAATATTTTTTAAACATAATGGGGTAGGCAAATCGAACGTAACGTTACACAGTTCACGTTTGCAGTGAGACAAAAAAGCTTAAAATGTATGTTGAACAGTTGTTGAACACGTTGCTAACCTGTCGCCTAAATCATCTTTAAGCTAAGTATTTCCTTAGTCTCCTCTTACGACATCTGCGGAAGAAATGGAGATGTCATTTTAAAGTCGATACCACGCGGGCTACTTATCATTTTTTATATTTTTTAATGCAAATAAAACATACAGTTTTCGGATTTTTCGTACTAGTGTTACACAACGTTGTTTTATACCAAATTTTATGAGTTTAGGTCGTCGTGAAGTACCCTATGGGTCGCTTTGCAATATCTTTTGATTGTGTAGACTTAGACGTTTGATATTTTACAGCGTTAAAACCATCGTGCATCACGCGTTGCTGAGATAAAGTGTCTTGAGAGACAGACACACAGAGGGACAATGATGTTTTTTTTTCATTTAGAGGTAAAAAGCCAACTTAAATAAGTAAATAAAACTATGTAAGATGAATATGAAACTAGGTACCGTTAGAAGTCTTAAATCCAGTTGAGTTCGATATGTTTCATTCTTGTCGTAGCCCTTCATTTAGGAGCCGCGGCGGCTGCTGCCACCGCTCTCTGTTCACCAACTACGTATTAGTCGTTACATACAAACATACAAACATCATGCTAAAACGTAGGTTGATCCACACCTAAAGTCATTAACCAAAAAAAGACATGGTAAGTATAAAAATTTATTCAATTGACCAAGTTATTCATAAAACGTTTTTCGTTAGATATGACATTAAAAATAATGTAATCTTATTCATTATAAGCAAATGCCTTCAGGTGATAGCTGCTATTTTATTATGAACTAGGTGTTTGCCGTGACTTCGTCTGCTTAGACTAACATTTTACTTTTTTCTGTTCAACCAGTTACAACGACCATAGATGGTCACATAGATAGATCTATTAAGTCTCACACTTCTTAAAAATAGTATTCTATTTAAATAAAAATGTGAATGTCTTTAGTTTGTCAAAATTTAAAAAAAATTGAGCATGTAGCTATCCGCCACAAAACAATGTGCTATAAGTCATGTGACTGTTCTACATCGCGCTAACGAAGTTCTGAAGTTCAGTTGCGTACAACTTTCTCTCTTCGTACTTCAGTTTTCAGGCAAAAGATCTCCTGGGGAGAGATCTCTCCATTGAGTTATTTACTACACATTATTGATTTACAAACATACATACATTCTCACGCCTGTATTCCCAATAGGGGTAGGCGATCTAAAAGACAAAAAATCTTACAATTCCAGGATTAATTACTTTGTGCTTTTATTTAATTGTGATAAGTGCCGCGTAGGTTTGGGACGTGGGAATTTATAGTTTCCGCACCAATTAGACACTACGGCTAGACTAAAATCACCGAGTCGTACCAAATCGCAGTACATTGCGTGAGTTGTTAAGTGATTGTTCTATGGTCGGTGGGGTATTAGCGCAATGAACCGAACACTCGCTTATAATACACCCACTAGGTTTTTTTATTACAAGGGAGACAAATGAACAACGGCATTATCAAATATTTTTTGAATTTGGAAGTTTCTAGGGTCGGACTGAAAATCAGCGGTGAGCCTGCAGCATAATACTGATTGCGGCCATTTTGGCGCTGTTTGGCACATACCTAATTATTTAATTGCATAAAGTATAATTAAGTTATTATTTGTTTGAGGTTTTTTTTTATTAGATCAATAAAAAAAAACCTCAACCTTCCCCGTGTGGTGCCGGGTTAGAATAGCACCTCCCCCTTTCTTCCCGTGGGTGTCGTAAGAGTCGACTCTGGGAAAGGGTTAGTGTATTGTGGGGATGGGCTAGCAACCTGTCACCGCAATATCACGTTTAACCATCTAGTTACCTTGAATTTGCTAAACGTGGCACTGGATTTTTGAATTACAGTGCTCTGCCTACCCCTTATGGGAATAAAGGCGTGAGAATATGTATGTATGTGTATCAATAAAAACTTTTTATCCGTGTCAAATTATGTTATGTTAATAAAAGTCTGTCTTTATTGTAGAAGCGATGCTAAAAATGGAGGACTAAGTTGAGGTGCATATGCGATAGCAGTTTTAAAGGCTATCTCTGTAAGCTCGTACTTACAAACATTAACATCATGCCACGAAAGAAATGGAAAAGTGTTATTCTATCTATAGTATAGGTCTATAATATAGGTCTTTGAGGTCTAGTTCATTCAGTATCAGTACGACCCAGACCTCTCAAGATTATATAAATATCTGATATACAAACCCTTTGAATACGTTCCCATATTATTATAATCGGCAATATGTATGAAGAAAACAAGCGGGCGCCCGTCCGATGACCCGGTGTCTATTTCCATGCGAATATGAAATTGGTGACAAAATAAGGGTAGTGGTGTTATGTACCGAGTCACAGAATAGGTACGTACAGCGTACAGAAGCCAATCAAGTGTGTACTTCGCTTTTTGTGCCTACGCTTGGCGGTCGTCCTAGAGATGTTAACTATGGCATCTTCTTCTTCTCTCTTCTTTTTTATTTGACAGTCTCTACATTCGCGAATGCATGATTATTATATTTTAAAGTGTAATAATTTCCCAATAACAATAATTTAGAATAGCACGTCCCCCTTTCTTCCCGTGGGTGTCGTAAGAGTCGGCTCTGGGAAAGGGTTAGTGTATTGTGGCCGACAGGCTAGCAACCTGTCACTGCAATATCACGTTTAACCATCTGGTTACCCTGAATTTGCTAAACGTGGCACTGGATTTTTGAATTCATGTGCTCCACCTATCCCTCTCGGGAATACAGGCGTGAGAATATGTATGTATGTATGTGTATTATATTTATAAAAGATAACAGATTCTTTGTCCCTCTTTGTGTGCCCCGGCATTAAGTGGGAGACAATATCGTAAAGTGGCTCGTGTATGCGGTGTGATATAACCATATATTACCATACATTACATACGTATGTATGGTAATGCTCGCACTGATTTGGATACAATTTTTACATACCATGGACTTATGTAGGTATATGGGGTGAAACCTAAGTTGTTAATAGAAGTATATGTAACAGCCCGAAATGTGAGTGTTTTTTTAATCAGCTAATACAAAAAGTATCAAATTTATAGAGTTTCATGGTCACCCTTATTGCTACGTTAAACTGT
This sequence comes from Adoxophyes honmai, assembly GCA_005406045.1. Classification (NCBI taxonomy): domain Eukaryota; kingdom Metazoa; phylum Arthropoda; class Insecta; order Lepidoptera; family Tortricidae; genus Adoxophyes; species Adoxophyes honmai. The sequence continues at coordinate 268,912 of BHDV01029564.1, forward strand.
CGTCATAGACCCATAGTAACTTACTAAGATTAAACCTTCAACCTCTTTGTAAGCTGGTAAGAACAGTAAGACAAATTAAAATGTCACAACAGCTGCGATTATCATTAAAGTTCATTTGTTTTCTTCCAGTGTTAGTGCAATGAATTTGCCATGAAATACCACGTTGGAATCAAGATGTGTGTATGTTGATAGACTCACATTTTATTTCACTTCATACTTGAGGACTTACCACAAAATGCTACGCTAGACATCCTTGTTCTTGAGACAAATATCATATTTCAAAGTCTGCTCTTTTATGCAAATCTAGATCGAGTTCTGATCTGAACATCGGCTGATAAAAGGCTCTTTGCGATCTCATGGGGTTGAAACTGGATTCAAACAGAACTATGTTATACAGGAATGACTGGAATGTGATGTAAAATAAGTCGTGTTCAGTGCTTTATAACTTATTGAGTTTACATCTATCGAATTAACACAGCAAGGCGTGAGATGCGCGCGAGATGGACTATAATCCACTCCATGGAATATTGTTTTAATATCAGATACTTACTTAAAGTGACATTACCAATGTTGCCTTTTTTGCAATTCTAAAATAGTGATGTACCTCCACTATCGAAAGTTGAGGATAAATTAAACTTAGTGATTATTTTTTCTTAGGTAAGTTATCCCACAATATTACTATAGTCATTTTTTTTCCTAATACTGAATGTTTGGCGCATCGTGTGTCAAAATGACTTGGCGGATAGAAGGGGTCATTTTCCTATACTATAAAAACTGGATAGTCCCGTGTGGTGCCGGGTTAGAATAGCACCTCCCCCTTTCTTCCCGTGGGTGTCGTAAGAGTCGACTCTGGGAAAGGGTTAGTGTATTGTGGGCGATGGGCTAGCAACCTGTCACTGCAATATCACGTTTAACCAGCTGTTTACCCTGAAATTGATAAACGTGGCACTGGTTTTTTAGAATTTATGTGCTCTGCCTACCCCTCTTGGGAATACAGGCGTGAGAATATGTATGTATGTATTGGCAGTTATTATACTGACAGGTTTCTATATGTATAGCCTGTCGGCTACAGTTCAACTTTAATCTCAACATTTCCCCTTAGTCGCCTCTTATAACATCCACGAAATAAATTGAGAGGTGTTATTCTAAACCCGACACCTCACGAAAACAAGAAAAAAATTAATTTCCTTACTTATTCAAAAACACAGACCGGTAGTTTTTCTTGCTTAATGTTTTTGAATCCGTAATTAGTCTTACCAGAAAAAACCATGCTTGCTTAATCCCTCATCAACCCCCAACAAAAGCTATCGGTTTCCCTAATTGCTATTAATCCGTTCATTTACCAGGAGAACAAGAACAACGAGGATATAGCCGTCAATCTGTTAAACTATGGGGTGAAATCAAATTGGTGATACAAAACGTATTCCCCTACTTGACCTAATAACGCAAGTGCTTATATCATTACACATATCAAAGTTAGCTAATAAACTATCATTAGCTATAATGTCTTTTCAAAACTGATCGAGTTAGAATATACTGTTTTAAACTTTCATGATTCTCACTCATATCTATTTATGTATACGCGGGACTTAATCACGGTTTGTTTTAATTACCTCCCGACGTTTCGGGCGCGTTACAGTTGAAAAATCCAATAGCCTAAAATAAAGCTACAACAACTAAAATAATAAGTATCTCGAAAAAAAAACAAAATGTTACAAAACAAAAAGTAAATCGCCATCGCTCCAGACTGTTGACCAAGACTGTAAACAAACATTATAAAATTAAGGAAGGATTATCAATTTCCCTGAACCAACCCAACCCGTTTCTTCAACTCTTAACAAATTGGATCCGTCTCAACTGGTTACATCCTTCCCAATTTATTAACTACTTCCGAGTGACAACAATTACCAAGTGCAGGATGACATAGGTTGTCAAGGGTCAAGCTGTCATACGTTTTCAAAGAAGTTAGGTCCCTGCTTAACTTAACTCTTGTTTTGGATAAGTGAGTTTAACTTGGTCAAAGAGGGTGTCATTGATTGTATAAACATTTCAACTCTAAATTGGGGCTCAAGTGACATATTAACCCCCTCCCTCTCCCCCGCGCAAAATATGTTTTTAAGTTTTTCAACTTTGAAGAAGCCGTGAATACTTGACATTATTCCTATCTTTCTAAAAGGATATTTTTTATGGCGCATTAAGAATAGTTATTTTCAAAAAGTAACTTATTTTTATAACTACCGAATTTACAGTTATACAAACAACTTGTATTGCATTGCTATACCAAACATTATAACATGTTTTTTTCTTTCCAAATAAATACAACCGGGGTAAACTTACTTATTCTATTCATAACTTCACTTATGCAAATAAAAGTTCTTAAGAGCATTTTTACGTCTTTTTCGAGTCTACCAGCATTTCGGAAAGACCACCATTGCCAAAAAGCGCCGCAAGAAACTAGGCAGAAAGATTTTTTTTAATATAAATCGTTAAAAAAAACACAAAGTGTCCGAGTTGTGGAAACATTTAAGGCATACAAGACATTTAGTTAAAAGCATGTATAATCACTGATCCAAGAGCCAAAGCAACCCGTAGTAAGCAGGTTTTTCAAAATATACAGTCAGGGTCAGGGTAATTGGATGTTTAGTACGTTTACATAATTCTGAAATAGGACATACCTATTACTATTTTAACAAAAGATCTTGTGGTGAAGTCTGTCGTTATAATGCTACCAAATTAAGGAGACAGTCAAACTATTAAACATTCAATTTCCTCGAGTGTACCTTTCTAAAAGTAAAGTAGGTAAAAAAAGGCTACCATGGGGTAGAGTGCTCAAAAACCTGAAAAAACCACTAGCGATTTAATTAACGAGAAACGGAAGCAAATACTGGTCTAGAAATAACAGAGTAACAACTAATCGGAAAATAACTCGATTATCTTAGAACGGATTTCCGATGGCGCCCACATATCTCCAATGTAACATGAGCCCTCCTCACAACCGACTATGAACAAGATCAGAGCTCTACTGAAACTGTCCATTACAGTCTGCTTGGCGACCAGTATATTTTGGTCCTTCCCCTCCTACCACATTATACGAATGATGCCCTTACACGTTAGCTCTGAAAAAATTGGATTACTCCAGACACTATTGGATTTGGTCTGACCTATCGTTTACGATTGACAAGGTAATATGTGGTGTTAATGTAATAATCAAGTTGTAATGTGAAGTGAAAGAATATTAAAAAACCTATTGGTTTATTACACCTCCTCACTTCTTCTGCGGGTGTAAAAAGGGACTAAGGAAACAGGTTAAGGTATATTTTAACCTTTTGACCGCCAAGGCGCGAAGTGAAACGCTGTGCTCCTAACGCCAAAGACGTGAGTCGGCTCTTAGATAATGCTTGTTTTTTTTCGAATGGTGCTGTATTATTTTATTTAAATTAGGTATAAAATAACTTACACTACCTATAAATAAAGTAAACCTAGAAAAAATGTTGCAGCGTTTTATATTTCAGTTCTTTCGCAATAACTTCGACGCGCCATTTAACGTCGTGGCGTCACGGGCACTGACTTGCGATGACGTGATATGGCGTCTTTGGCGGTCAAAAGGATAAGCTACAGGCATGAAACCTGTCATTATTATTCCTGTATCCACATGTCACACCATCACTTTGTCAGGTTATATTTTATAGGTATTTTCAGCACGAAGCGTCTAATAAAAGAACCAATTTTATTTTTGCTGGCCTTTCGATTTTCAAATTGAAATTTTATGTTTTATACGAGCCATAAAAATGTACCAGATTCTGTTTTATGGTTTTACGAATTTGTCCTCTAACCTTCAAGGTTATTCGCAATTCGAAAATTAAAAAAAACTTAATAAAAATGGCGCTTTCGTCTCACACCAGAAGCCATAGAAATATCATCATACTGCCATTGTGTTGAAATCTTTGTTCTTGAAACAAAAACACAAAAAACGTTTGAAGTTTAATAAAGCGTACCTAATAAAAAAGAAAGTCAATTATTTTAATTGAACTTTAACAGTTTAATTATGGAATTCCAGGTATAGAGGTACAGTTAAACCCGGGTGATTTATTTAATTAAGTCAAAAGTCATTCGAGTTTATTACGAATGCATGAGTGATACAATTTTACATTCTGTTTAGTCATTTAATAAAGTGGTCTTGGAAAAGCGTGAATCAAACAGTTTAAAGATAAAAACGTGGTTTAAAATTTGCTCATAAACAACATGTTTGTATTCCCGAAGGCCAAGCATACAAATCGCTACACAGACAAAAATAATAACTACAAATGTTAAGGTTCGTTATAAATTAAAATGGCTCAGTAGTAGTGATGTGCCGACCTTGCATACGGCCGACGAGTCGATTAATCGGTTGGAGAAACGACGATTAGCCGGCCGAGCACGCCATTGTTTTCCATATTTTTTGATAGCTTTTTTCTCAGGTCCTACAATGAAATGTTTTTTTTAAATATTAGATATAACATCATCCTGCCTTTGCGGGATAAAGGCGAGACGGTATGTATGTCGGTATGTAATAATCAAGCGATGACGAATAATTTGCGTATTTACACCGATTTTCAATCATCATACTACTAGCCATTACTTTTTGCCGCTAGTTACTACTCGCCGATAAAAAATTTTGCTGGATACGTAGTCGGTCTTACTGACTTCATGTAAGGCTAGTCAGGCGTCGTTCCCGATTAGTCGGCGACTAGTCGGCACATCCGATAGCAGTCGCTCCAAAGTTTATCCAACTAATCCCTGACGGATAAGGGTTTGGTCACGAAAGCTAAGCCACGGTAAAATCTAGTATTACGTGCTAGATTTTATAATTACGATTTGTTATTGTTGCAGGTAAAACATCAAAAATGGCGCAAATAACTGTTGCCTTGACTGTAATGGCCGCTCTACTGATGCTGCAGGGCGTCAGTGCGAAACGTAAGTCATTAATAGAATACCAATAACAATAATCACAAGTCAAACGTACAACAAGGATATAGTACAACTTGCGGGTTGATACGCCGGTAATCATAAACACAGGGTCTTAGTGCATACAGTGTCAGATTTAAAGGTCAATTTGAGAACTGACAAATGTTGGAACTAACCCGACTGCATGCAGAGTATTGGTCAAAAGGTTAGTTAATTTATATCATTCAGTATCCCGATTCAGAATGCCGTGAGGTATCGGGTGTAGAATAACATTTCTTTATTTATTCCGTGGATGCCGTTTTTTTTAGTAACAACAAATAAGAGAGAAAATAAAAAAGCCCAGGAGAAAGAAAATGGGACACACAAGTAGGTAGGTATTATTAATCTGAATTATTTTTATAAATAAAATCTTGAATGAATGAAACAAGGATGTGCAAGCGAATTTAAAAGGGAAGTGTTGTAGGGTCGAATAGGCGAGGGCGCCCTCGTGTATCCGTATATTGACCAGATCGGTGATGCCCTGAAACCGACGAGAATGTATGACGAGAGGAATGAATGTAAATTTTGCGAGAGAAGTATGTCAGAATAGAAGCGAATGAAGCCCTGTTCTCTGTCTACCCCGCAGTGAATAGGTTGAGATGTTTATGCGAGTTATGACTGTGTTTTTTCATAAACATTGTGAATGGAAAGAAAATCAACTGTCTGGGAAAGAAAGAAAAGAAAGCGATACCCTAGCAAGTAGCCTTTGCATGTATTGTGTACATTCGAAGAATTTTGAATTATTAATCAATGCGTTACGTATCTCCTGGGCCTAATCGGACCTTTTCATGGCATCATCCCACAAAATGAGAGTTTGACCGGTATTGTTGCAAACTCCAGTTCGCATCTCGTTGAGCGAACAGTTGCGAGAAATTATTGCGAAATTACGAATAGAAATTCTGAACATTTGGCTCGTGATTGTTTTGTTTTCTATACAATTTTAAAGTCGGCGTTCGTGGAGAATTTGGCTATGACGGCAGAACTTTAGATTAGGCCTCTGCTGAGTGACGGATTTAAATTATTTTAAGATGAATGTGGAATTAATTTTGTTGAAAACTCGCTTGTTAAAGGTTTCTATTTATAAGTGACGGTAAATTTTCATGCTATGCGGTAATTGGAAGATGAAATAATCATGAATAATTAATTATCTTGTTTAAATGCGAGAGGTAAAATAAATAATCGAAATGCCATTACAAAAATAACCAGAGCGAAAATTTGAATGAAATTTACGCCCTATTTAAAATTTGTTGTCAGCATTTTGTGAATTATGTTTAGAAATGTATGGAGCGATCCTAAAAAAACTTGATCAGAACTTTAAACTTAAACCTGGGTACCAATAAATAGTTGGTAGAGAATGTTAACTGTATGTCTTATGTGTACAGGATGTTTGGCTACGGAACCTGATACAGTTTTTGAAACCTAGAAACCAGCAATAGAAAACAACGTCGAAGCAAACATCATAGTGCCTAAAACTAACACACTTTACATAACGAAAACCCAAAACTTAAGAGCAACAGACGAGGCCCGCACTCAAATAAACAAACCTTCGTTTATTTTAACCAATCGTTGTCTATAGGCAGATGGTGAACTTTGGTTTAACTTGGAGTTTGCGTAAACTTTAGTTGCGTAAAGGATTGCCGGTTGTGTGGGACGTCTTCCCTTATTTGTAGTACACTTCTGTTGGAGTTACACTTCTCCATTCTTTCTGTTAATGTCTTGATAGGTGACCAAGTCAACGGTTAAGGTGTGCTTGACAAGGGTACTCAACCTTTTAAAGAGTTGGGCCAAACGGTGGAGACAGTCGTTAAGATTTTATATTTCAGTTATTCTCAGGACCAGCGCAATAAAGACTCAATTATTAAGGAACAAATAAGTAAGTAGTAGGTATCTGATTTTAAGTAAAGAAACATAAAATTTTACTTAAGTAGGTTGACAGTAACAACAAGTTATAAATATGTTGCTCAGATAAGGATGTGCGGTATTTATTTTTTAAACAATTAAGACCCGAAACCCGAAAAACATTTTCAAGGTGCATTATGTTGATCCAAAACTACTTAAAAACTATAACGCCTGGTCAGTTCCTGGAAATTCATTCAAGCCATACTTGCGCGGGCCACTTAAAATTCTTTCGTGGGCACACTGTGCCAGCCTTTCGCCAGAAATGGAGAGGTGTTAGTCTAACCCGTCACCAAACAAACAAAAAATTTAAAGACTGTGAATATAACGGTAATGATGATTGACTCCCTATTAGACCGGTAAGTAGCAAAACAAAACAAATCTACGGCCAGCACATTAAGACTCCCAAATACACGCAAATAAAGCAGGATTGCAAACATAAAATAAAATATGCGGACACAGAAGCCACTTTTGGCTAACGCTTTACTCCACTTTTATGTCCATAACACGTGCGGGCGCGCATAACATTTAACAACTTTGTTTTCATACGCCATTAAGGTATATTATCGTATAATTCCATTGAAATTAAATACCCGATTTCAACGAAATGACGAAAACGTAACTTAATCCGTGGGAATAGAGCCCACGAGAAACAGGTTTCATTATACGGTTAATTAGACGTGGTTGTTCGTAAGTGACAATGTAACGTTGCGGGTGAATGGGAATGATTATGTTCATTCATCTCTCTTCCATGTCTTTTTAAGGTTATGAAGCGCCATTTTAAGGTTATGTTATGAAGTGACACTTTGAGGTTATGTTATTAAACGTCACTTTAAACTTAGGTAGATGTCTTAATTAAGCGGTTGGATTCAAACTCAGTCGCAAAAAGACGTATTTTAGAGACATGTCTATACAGGGGGGTGTAGCGCATTGAATCTTAAAAAGAAAAAGAGATGTTATGAACACATGTATCTTTGTATGTATTTTAAAAACAAAAAGAGATGTTGCGTCTGAGCGTATACATGCATACATACATATTCTCACGCCTGTATTCTCAAGAGGGGTATTCAGAGCACAACGCATTCAAAAATCTAGTGCCACTTTTTAGGAATTTCAGTGTAATCAGATGGTTAAACGTGATATTGCAGTGACAGGTTGCTAGCCCATTAACTTTTAACCCTTTCCCAGAATCTGAGCGTATAGTAGGCATATTCAGTTATTTATATAATTTACTATAATATTATGATATCATATCATAATATTATAGTAAATTATATGGATGTAAATAAAAAAAGTTAGCTCTCTGGGACCCTTAAGAACTGATTTATACAAAGACAGTCTCTATAAACTTTCCCAAATGACTTCGACAGCGTGAGGGAAGCGTGTGTTATCTACATCTAAGGTGTTTGTCGAGACAAAACGTTACATGTTTTGCCTATTATGAGTATGCCAACTTCTTTAGTGATAAAACTTTTAATAATACTTTGGCTGTGTTGTTATAAGATTTTAGTAGGGGACTCAAGGCATGGAATGGTCAAGATTTTGACGATGTAGCTTTTCGTGTGCTCTGCTTACACCATCTGGGAATACAGGGCTGATGTTGTATGTATGGTTAGATTTTTCTAATTTTATAAAAAGAGTTTTTTTTTCAATTATCCAGTCACAAGAAAATTGTAAAATAACGTCAAAATATTAACAAAAATGCTGTCATAAAATAAAAAAAAAATGTCAATGTAAATGTTAAGAAATCTAAAAAGTAATAAGCTAGTAATTGGCGACCAACTAATTTAATACATTTGGCATAATACGTAAAACAGATTTTTAAAATAAACAAACGCCGCGCAAGTGACAGCGGGTTAGTCCGGTCCGTTGCAGATTTGATCATCAGGATCCTACGAAATCAAACTGAAACAAATCTAAAGAAGGGACACAAATAAAATCAAAGGAATGATGTAATAAGTTGCTACAAAGCACTGAAAAAACAAAACGAAAAAAGCCATAAGTAAGAGTTACGAAACGCCCTTGCGTCATGACATGACAGTAAAGTTGCAGTTACGTTGCAGACATCCTGGAAACTGCATAAACGCAGCCATGACCATAATTGAACCCTGAGGGGATTACTGCTCGTTAGCACTAATCCGATGGATGCAGCAGCCCATGTGGCGCCTACGTCTGCGCGGGCCATCTGGTTTTGATGTTCGATTCTGGAATTCCGGCGAACGTATTCGATTCATAATTGTATACATTCATAAACGCCACGCCTGAATTCCTGAACGGGGTGAGGAGAAAAACGGGACGTTCTATAGACAAATCCATTTAGTAGTCTCATTCAGAACGATAGGTTCAAAGATAAAGGGGTATTATTGAAGCATCATCATGATTAGCTCAGCCATAAGTCATCCACTGCTGGACATAGACCTCCCTCTTGGACTGCCATACGCACCTAAGCGACCTGCGTCCAACGTTTTCTGGTAAACTTTAAAGGTCTTCTGTATAACTTGCCACAGCGAATGAACATGGTCTATTTTTTCGAAACCGGCTTGATTGCAAGGCGGTTGGCGATAACCCTTGAAAACAGCAGCACGTAAGCATGGCATTCGTAGCCACTTCTAGCACGATAGTAAAACGGTACAATAGTGACTGGTAGCTAGACTGTCGCGTAAAATAAAGTATCTTTGTACGGGTCACGACCCAAGTCACGGGGAAAAGCTAGTCTGGTGATTATTCCAGTATTTGCCTGTAAACTTTGCAAGTATCACCCAGTCGGTCACAGGTTAAGTTTGTCCACCAACCTCCAGACCCGCCGAGCCAAACAAAGACCGAACAGCTAACATTTAACGTACACACCGCGTCTTGCAAGCTTTGCTAAGCAAATAGGGAATAGCAAACTGGACCTGACTCTAGCAAAATCAACTGGGACTTGGAAAAAGATCTGATTACGTTTTGTTTGCCCTCTGGATAGTATGCCGCGCAAATTTAAAACTACCCCAACTTTTGCGATATTTTATCGGATTAAATATAGCCAAATTGTAGTTTGTACTTATCTACTATTGGATATTATTCTGTTTGGTGTCGGGATAGAATAACACCTCTCCATTTCTTCCGTTGATGCAGTAAGAGGTGACTAAGGAAATAGCTTAAGGTACATTTTAGGCGACAGGCTAGCAACCTTGCACTATTATACCTGTCAACTCAAAACCTGAAAAGAAATACCTGTGCCAGAAGTGGCCATAAAAATGTGAACGGTTTTGATTATGTAACATTTCATTTGATTCGATTCGTGCTTTCGCTAGTCGTCGATTTGTGCTCTGTCAACTTCTTTTGGAAATACAGGCGTGAGGTATATGTATGTAACTGAAATTAGGTTACGCATGTTTCCGGTATACATAGTTGGTTTACTAAATGTAATGACGGTAAAAGGTGAAAATGGCACTTTATGTACCCCCTATTTACGTCCACAAAGCAAAGTAACACAGAATTCATAAAAGTTCTAAGTAAAGTTGAATCACTGGCCTTTGATGTTTCATTGAAATTTTAGTTCCATTCAAATATAAATATGGGTCAGGTTTTAATAATAGCGAATAGGTTCGCTTTCAATCAGGGTTGATTACTAAAGCAAATGAATACCCGGGAGCTTGAAACTGTTGGTATGTTTGTAACGCTTTTTATAGTGAAAGAAAAACGGAATAATTGATGAACCATGTTGCAATCTTTGTCGTTAATTGATCAACCAAAAAATAAGGTACACGGCTAGTACAAATTACAATTCGTCGCTATACATTTAATTGAAATGTTAGGTACGTAAAAATTAAATTACTATAATTAACTATTATTATTATTAAAAAAATAGTTACTAGAATAGCACCTCTTAATTTCTGCCAAGGATTTCATAAAAGGTGACTAAAGGTATATTTTATGCGACAGACTAGCAACCTATCAATTTTCGTTTCAACTATGTAGGTGTTTCGTGTACTCTGCCTACCTCGTTTGAGAATACAGGCGTGATCAGGCGTGGTTTTTCGTATATGTAAAAACAAACATAATATTGGGACGCAACTGAAATATTTTCTGTTAAGGCGTCGTGCACACGCACATGTCCTTTATTTTTCTATAATCTAACAGCCAACTTCGCACAGCAAGGCCATCACTGTTTAACTGGAGACGTCAGAAAGTGTCAGGCCGTTGCTGACTAAAATAAACAGAAACATTTTTAAACCGTTTTCATAACTCTTTTCCTATTGCTACCGTTGGAAGTTATGATAATTTCTATTTAGTCACGTGTTATGGCGAATCCACAACATGAGCCCACGTTCATTACCATGGGGTATGGTTAATTATTCATCTCCTGAATATTGTGTTTTGAATATTATGAATATTCTCTGACATACTGAGTATACATGTCTTGGGTGGATTTTGATTTTACCTCTTACTCTTTCACAGTAAAATTTACGGGTAAATACACCATGGCAAAAGTATTGAGCATCAGCAAATTTTTCACAAGAAAGTCAAATATTTCATATCTGTGTGGTGTTGGGTGCCTGAATGATGTGAAAATAATTTATGAATTTTCGTTGACGCTGCTGTGCTCAAATATGTGTCGAGTGGAGCTTCTTAGTAAGCGTAATTATGCCTGTTTCATTATAATCCGGGCGACGAGGGTGTTAAAAATAAATCATGTTGGAAAACTGCTTGGAATACTAGCTATACAGCCAACTTCGGACTAGGCTAGTATTTTCATCAAGTTGCGAGGAATTTAGTAAATAAATTATTTGTTACTTGCCAATAATCGTTCACACTACAGCAGTACCCATACCCATAAATAGAAAGTGGCAAATGTGGTAGGTTTAATTAGCCGTGATAGCCCAGCGGTTCGAACTGTGGCCTCTCAAGCAGAGGGTCGTGGGTTCAAACCCCGGGCTCGCACCTCTGAATTTTTCGGAATTTATGTGCGATATCAAATTTGATATTTATCACGAGCTATTCAGTGAAGGAAAACATCGTGAAGAAACCTACACACAGCGACGAAGTAATTCAACGTTGTGTGTGAAGTTCCCAATCCGCACTGGGCCCGCGTGGGAACTATCGCCCAAGCCCTCTCATACTGAGAGGAGGCCTGTGCCCTGCAGTGGGACGTATATAGGCTGATGATGATGATGATGTGGTAGGTACGGGGTGTTTGCTTATTGCATACCAAATTTTATCAATATTGGTCCACCTATTTTCTCGTGAAGAAGTAACAAACATTATGTGTTGGTACCATTTGTGTGTGGACACTCTGAAACTTTCGCCTTTGTGTGAGTATGAAAGTACTTGCTTCTGACACGAAGAATGTCGAACTAATCTGGAAGTATACACATATACGTGATTTATTCGTTTTCACTATTAAAAATGGATTCTGTTTTGTTACAGGTGGGTGCTCCGCGTTTGGCCATTCCTGTTTTGGCGGGCACGGGAAGAGATCTGGCGATGGAAACAATATAGATGTAAGTACAAGTCGGTTTTTATGGAAGAAAATTACCGTCGATGCCTTTTACCGTGTTTACTTTACCTGTACAGTGTCGGGTTTAGAATAACACCACTCCATTTCTTCCTTGGATGTCAGAGGCGACTAAAGAAATAGGTTTAGGTCTGTTTTAGGTGTCTGGCTAGCGACTAGTCACGATTATGCGTCTTTCATTTGTTTACTGAACTTAAAATTATGCCGAAAGTAGTCAAGGAACGTGTGCTCTGCCTACCCCATTTAGGAATACAGGCGTGATTGTATGCATGTATATAATTATGTATGTCACTCAATTACGCACAATCTGATTGAGTTGTGTTGAGATGCTGAGGTATACATCAAGATGAAATGAAAAACAATAAACATTTTCACATTTTGTACCACCATTTTAGAAACATTAGGTACCTACTTCAAATGTTTTACTTTTATCAAGTAAAATATAATGACAATCACGCAAATTATGTCATTACGATACACGCACTGAACCAGACTATCTCCTTAACTTCATAATGCGAAATTCAAATACAATTAGGTAAATACAGCGACTTACCTACCTAGTAAGTTTATGATTAAGTTTATTATAATATGTTTACTTACCAAGTTTGTTTGTTGTGACTTCAAAATTACGTTAACTGGCTTAGTAAATACCAACACATATTGAAATGTATTTAGAAAACCGATTTAAACTCACAATTTTCACTAAAACAGGCCCTAGAGAATTTAGTGTTCAATTTGTTAACTAATGTGTTCGAAATTACGATCACTTTAAAAATATAGCACCTCTCCTTTTCTTCTGTGGATGTCGTAAAAAGCGACAGGCTAGCAACCAGTTAACTCAATCCTAAAAAATATGCTAGTAGTTGCTACAAAACCTGAAATAGTCTTGGTTTTGTTTATGTAGCGTTTAGTGTGCTCTATCTACCCCATTCGGGAATACAGGCGTGGTGTATGTATGTATGTATGTATGTAGGTTCTATGGTGTGTCAGGAATCAAATTGATTCCTTAGTACCTACCCATGCGCCTACATAATATAAAATTATAAATGTTTTCTAAAGCTCAACATTGAGAAAACCTTGCTGCGGTTTCACGGAAACTTTTATTCCAATAATTTTAACGAGATTGCCTGTTCAGATTTATAACATAGTAAATGTAAAATGCTGCATTTTTAAAAATACATCCAATATTACAAGACTAACATCTTGGCTACCTACTAATTGGACAGTATTCCAACCAGCTTTGTAAATATTTTGTAAAGGTGTTTCACAGAGATGGTATTACCTCTGTTGAAAAATAAAACAACGAATATTTTTTGGCATAATATACCGGGTGATTGAAATGTAGGTGCAAAGCTTTAGGCTGAAGGAAGTACAGAAATTAGCAGTAAAATGTGAACTTTAGGTATTTACAGTTAAAAAAAATAGAGTCTTAAGTAAATGGTTTTAACTAAACTGTATAAACTTTCCTCGGCATAAAGCTTTGCACTCATCTTGCAATCACCCTGTATTTTATATAATCGGTTATAGGATCTAAACCTTGTCACAAAAAGAAGAAAATTATAAGTTTGACATTAATATTCATCTATGGCCTTAAAGGTTTTGAAAGGATGGATCGATTTTCTGTGAGAAAATAAAATTCGCAAAAGAAAAGCACAGGGCGTTAAAAAGTTTTTCTTTAACTTCTCCAAAAATAGTTCTAAATCAATCACCATTGTCAAGCAGTAATATTAGTTATTTCTTATTAGTCTTCCAATCCCGAGATGATGATGCAACGGCAGTTGGGGCAGGAAGAGACTCCGCCGCATCCTGGGTACCCTCGATCTGGGTACAGCGGTCTTCTGCCACCCGGAGATGACATCATACCTGTTAGAGATGGAGGTAGGGCAATGGTTCCCATAGTTGATGACGTCGATGGGTATGAAGAGTCTCTGTTGTACCTAGAGGTCCTGTCTTCTGGTCTTCTACTTCCTAGTGACGACATTATACCCATCAGTGATAAAGGTAACGATGTAGATGGGTAAGAAGGTACTCCGTTTCATTCAGGATACCGGTCTCCGGGTATTCTGCTACCTAAAGACGACATCATACCCCTCAGTGACAAAGGTAGGGAAATTTTCCCCACAATTGATGATGTAGTTGAGTAAGAAGAGACTCGATTGCAACCAGAATGCCTGTTTCTTTGTTGTATGCGACCTGGGGATGACGATATACCCATCAGACATAAAGATAGCGCACTGGTATGTCCAAGTGATGATGCGAAAATATAAATAAAAACTAACGTGATACTGCTAAAATAAGACTGCTTCCATCCTTCTATGTATAGACATCCAGTAGGTAAACATCCACGAAACCAGAATATTTAATTTACAGTTCAAGTCAAAATGCCGGAAATAGTAGTTTCCTAAAACAATTTCATGGAAAATTTAAGTAACTTTGGAGTCGAGTTGTCAAATAAATATAGAAACTTTTGTTTTGAAGTGCTAGTTTAAAATAGCTGAAATTGTATGAATAAGTAATAGAACATCTTTTGGAGTTATAGCCTAAATAAGACAGATTGAAGTTAATGTATTTATTGTTGATACAAAATGTGAGGGAACAAGGAATTCGCACAGCAATGCCGTTATTGGTTAATTATAATGTAAACAACTTAAATCAAAGTAAACTAACTGATGAATATTTGAAGTCGCGGCAATTATAATACAAATTGATACAGGTGTAATAGTAAGCTTCTATAATTTGAAAGATAATGTAATTACAGTTCCCATGGCGTGTGTCTCCAACAACAAAATGAGAAATTTATTCAAACACGCTAAGCATAATTTATTATTTCGTTTAATTATTAACTGTTTTAGTATTTCTATTAAAAATGGTCTACTTGATAGCATAGATAGATGTTACCATAGTTAGCTCGGGCTATTATAATACAGTAAAATAGCAATAATCATAGTTAAAGTAAGTGGGCACACTCTAATCGACGATTTGATCTGACGTGTTGCTTTTGTTTTCATAATAATTTCTATGAAATCAGGAGCTAGCCACACGACAGCGAACGATTTCGTCTATCGAATTCTTCTAAGAAATTTGAGTTAACGACTAATACCTATATTTTTTGTATAATTTCAATGAAATTAGGAGATAGCGACACAAATCTAATATTTGACGTACCTATTGCTGTTACAAACTTGCCCCTTACCATATTGAAAATTACCGGATAACTCACGTTAAATAAATCGAGTTTAGCTCAGAAATAAATCGAGTTTAGGCAGAGAGCCGAGGCGCGCAGTTCGCGTTTGGCAGCAGCAGCTGCCGCGGCTCCTAGATGAAGGGCTACGAATTAGTCCGAAACATGTCGAGCTAAACTCGATTTATTTAACGTGAGTTATCCGGTAATTTTCAATATGTGTGAGTCTCACGGTAGTTTAATGTATAATGTTGCCCCTTTCCATTTTGCGATGTAGTTTCAAAAAGATATCCGAATGCTTCTGAATGCTTCTCAGGGCTGGCAAACCGCTAGATTCTGTGTTCACAATATCCTTGATTGCACAGGTATCTACGACCCAGAGAGCAGTGCCGCAGCCCGCGAAGTAATGAAGTTTAAACTTCGGAACATCGTCAAACATTGGGTGAGAACGTTTGTTTGTGTAATTTGGTTATGCGACAACCTTAGCTGTTAGGGACGCGGGGGTTTTAGAATTACACGAGAATGTCAATGGAATTATGCGAAAATTGTCCCCGTGTGTCGGGTTTTTAATGACACCTCTCGATTTCATGGGATGCGACTAAGGAAGTATTTAGGTATGCTTTGCATAAGGCTAGAAAATTATCGTTGTTGTTTTGCTTCTTTTATTTATGTTAGAATCTAAACCTTGGTTAAAAGTGACGCGTGAAATAACCTTCGGATTGTTTGTGTAACATTTCAAATACTCTGTCTTTCCCACTTGTGTGTTCTTGATTGTAATTTTGTCAAATTAAATGACGGAATACAAAAAATGAAAAAAGCCAAAACATGCTCTTAAAACTAAAATTGTTTCGTATATTAAAACTAAAAGTAAAAGGGGAGGCTTTTGCCTAACAGTGAGATACTTTATAAGATATAAAAAAAAGCAATACGGATTAAGGTTAAGTTAATACTATAACATTTGGTAGTTATTAGAAAAATCTTCAGCTTTTTGGTTGATAATGCCTATCAAATGGTGGTTTAGCATACAATCAGTCACAATTTAATTTTTGCATCGAATTATATCATGACGTGTCAGCCCTTTGCCTTGGGTAACTATGTTAGGTCGTTCAGTCGTTTTCAAATAATATATGGAATTAAGATGCTCTATCACGTGAGGTAGATTAAGGTAAACTTTGTTAGACTTTTAGGTTTGAAGCTTAAAGGAGATTGAATTAGTACAAATCCTTCTTAAAGGCATGCAAATGTGACAAAAGTTTTAATACATTAGTCTTTATTCAAATTTCGGCTCAAACTCTGCCTATAATTTATTTGCTATAACCTACTCAACTCATGCTAGGGACATCGTGCTTATGAAATCTTCAACGAAAAGCAGAAAATGGAGATAGTAACGATATATACATATATCGATGGCCCCACCGAATAAACGTGCAAGTGAAAAATGACA
>BHDV01029576.1:0-15500 GCA_005406045.1 Adoxophyes honmai
GCAGTGGTCATATAGGGACCACTTAATTAAGCAGTTAATATTTCCTAAAATAACCGATATTGTGCTAAACCCATAAATGACAACAATAAATATACTTACACACTATTATAAAATAACAACAGTTACCACTTAGCGTATTTCTATTCACCATATTTCTTTTTTTTCTTTCACCAATTGCTTAAAATCACCCGTTAACGCGAAATTTGCATTTGAGAACGATGAAATGTCAAAATTTTGTTCTGCCAACTAATTTTTTTTTTCGTTCCGTAATCGACTGGTTCATAGACAATCCAATAATGACAGTTTGCGGTCCATATATAGTCTCTGCTCGTCACAAAAAAATAAATTACCATGTGGTCCCTATATGGCCACTGCCTGGCTAAGGGTTAAATAATTTATAAACACACCCTATATGCCAATTTATTTGCGTCATAATGACGTCACCGGCACCAAAGTTTTGCTCCCTGATCATATTATAAGTAGTCTTTTTTCTTTAGGTCTCTTATAATTATTTAAAATGATACGATATATTATATTTTTCACTTTTTATTGAAACTCATAATCATAATAGTAACATACGCAGCAGGAAATTGTACAAAATAGCCTTTATAAATAATAACAAAATTTCTTTGCCACGATAATTAACCAGTGATCATGGAACAAATTCGTGACAATCTTTACATTAATTACTTCTCATTATTAGTAATCTTTCTCTCAATGACATTTATATTACAAATTAGTAGTATCGTAATTTACATTTATACAACACAAATTACATTTACATTAGGTTCATATTGCACGTATATTATACTATTACGTATTAAAAAATAAATTAAAAATATAATAGGTAGGTCTGGTAGGTACATAAGGTGCTAATTATTAGTTAGATTACATCAGTGCATTTGCAGTATTTGATTCCAATGTAAATATTTACTAAGTTTATAACGTTAATTACTTATTTATTTAAGTATTTCGATTTTTTAAATCTATAGGTTTCTTTATACAAAATGCAAATATTTCCCTACGATTAAAGAAATGCAAACACTACCCATAATCATCATTTAATTTGTTAAGGATTAAAAATCGATTAGATCATAGAGTGAAATCGAAATACCATGATTTGTGCTTTGGATTTCTTGAAAAACTTGGCAATAACATTCCGTATGCATAATTTTGTAACTTAACTATGATAAAGCTGCAGTTTAAATGCATAAATTCGTGAGTCGATTTCTCCGTTTGTCATTTGTCAGTGTCATTGTGCGATCGTAAAGTCCGTTTGCCACAGAAGTGTCATTCTTGAGGAACTCGGAATTTTGATTTGACATGACGACTTCGGCGGTGACCTGGCTTTCTGTGGTGTTGTATTTTTCGATTCAATTCTGAAACAAAAGGTAGAGATATTTTTAAATATGTTAAAGGTGATCTAGATTATTGGGATTGTGGATTACGTAAAAAGAATGCGAATGAATTTGGGTTTTAGAAGATGTGTTTTTTTTATTAAGTAAATTTTTGAAATACGACAATCCCACTCATAATTATGGATGACTCAACCAAATGAGAATATAATTTGGTCTCGGATTAAATTAACATTTACTCTTACATACATATTAATATATCTATTACCAAATGAGGCAGGCAGAGCACACAAAACGCTACATAGACAAAACTTTGACTACTTCAGGTTTTGTGGCCATTTCTAGAATTTTTTTAGGTTTTGAGTTGGCAGATACAATAGTGACAAGTTGCTAAGGAAGAAATGGAGAGGTGTTATTATTCTATATCGGACAACACACAAAATCAAAAACCGACACCACTGATTTGATTGTTATTTTAGAGTCACCTTATTCAAAGACTCTTAAGAGCACAAATTATTACAATCCATTTTAGACAGTTAACCAAAATAACTCACTAGATAAAGTCTTGTAAAAAAAGTCATGGAAGAATAAATAAATTTCGTTTCCGAAAATCATAAAAATGTGTTATCAACAAATGTTCACAAAGTCTTTTCGAGGTGTATAAAATTTTAATTTTCTACACAGCCAATGCAAAAAAAAACGCTAAATCACAAAAAAAACTCACCACACATGAATTTCCCTGCAATCCAGTATCCATGCAAGCCCTCCGGGCATCTCGCCAACGCCGGCTTCATTTCCCCATGACTGTTGCTGTAGCTGGGCATTTTTTTCCCACGCAATATATGTGCCGAACCGACCGCAATTATCAAAAACAACGCCAACACAATTATCCTCATTGTGATTGGATTAAACTGTCGAAGAAACAAGTCCACCGCTCTGAGTGTCAGCCACGCGTCGACTGAGAATCTTGGTACGGTCTCCCCCACTTCAATAGCTTTTTATAACGCCATGAGGCACCCCACCCAGCCGCAACGCCCCAATCCCACCTTTTTTGGATACCGTCCAATCATGATCCAGTACACAGTCTGGAAGACGGTAAATGTGGACATAGAAAACTATTATTAGAACACGGTTCGCTCGTAAACGCTGTACAGATGGTGTTTGATTATGGTGGTGGGAATCCCATTTGTTAGAACAGATTATTTATGTATTCCATGTAAAATTTGTGGTGTTGGGATTATTGACACCTCGATTTGTTCCGTGGATATCGTAAGAGGTGACTTAGAAAATAGGTAAATGTGTATATTTTAGGCGATGCCTGCCACTATTATACCTGCCAACGTGAAACCAAAAAAAATGCTAGAATTGGCCATGGAATAGTGGGCATGTGAAATATTATACTTGTAGTCACCCCATACAACAATCATCAACAAATCGTGTTTTTTGTGTTTTGGGTCGCTATAAACAACGGTAACAGGTTGACAAAATTACAGAATAATAAGTTGTGTACCTATAATAAAAGTGAATAATTAACTTAAAATAAAATAAGCATTAAAGGGGGCTCCCATACGAAAACCGTGATTTAGTTGCAGTTTTCGACACTGAACCCTTCAAGCGCGAGTTCGACTCGCACTTGGCCGGTTTTTTTAATGTTTAAGGCACTATCGCCTCACTCCCTATTTAGGACGACCTTTGTACGCAATTAATTGTCAATTGTAGTAAATATTACTATTTCAAGTTTTTCTCATGGAAAACAAGCACTATGCTTAGTCAAAGAGTTGCGATCACTAGTATTTACAATTGTAATCAAGTGATGTAAGGAAAACTAGTTAATAACGGGAAATCCTTTATTAATCAAAATTTTTGTTGCTTTGGCGTCATCTAGCGACAAACCGCATGCAATGACACTATCACGATTAGTAATCAATTAACATAAAATACCCATTTGGGAATTTAACCGTGATGTATGTTTACTTTGTCGGTACTATGGGTAGGTTGTGCCCAGTATGGTGCCGGGTTAGAATAGCACCTCCCCATTTCTTTCCGTGGGTGTCGTAAGAGTCGACTCTGGGAAAGGGTTAGTGTATTTTGGGCGATGAGCTAGCAACCTGCCACTGCAATATCACGTTTTGACCATCATCTGGTTGCCCTGAAGTTGCTAGGGGTGGCACTGGATTTTTTAATTCATGTGCTCTGCCTACCCGTCTTGGGAGTGCAGGCGTGGGAATCTGTGTGTGTGTGTGTGTGTACTATAGGAAGGTGCCTAGCTGGAGCACTCAGCTTAGTTAGAGATACATGGACATATACTAGGAAAATCCTACAGCGACAAATAAAATAAACACGTCAAACTGATATCAAATATATTCCAGACAATTACATCGAACTGATAAACAGGAGTATCTCGTATGGCGAGGGTCGAAAGAATCCCTGAAGGAATGTTGCCCAGACTCTTAAGAAAAGTCTGGAACAAAAGTTGTTCTAGAAAGATTTGAATTATAAATTAAGATTTTACTTTTAAACTGTATATCTGGACAGCATCCTGTAAACAAAAAGAGTTTATTTTATTGCAGTACGCATAACTACGCCTTAATCCTCAAATGTGGTAGGGAGAGCACACGAAACGCTGTATAGACAAAGCAAGCCATTTCTCGCCCCGTAGCCACTTTTATTATAATTTTTGAATTTAAGCTGGGTCACAGAGGTACATAGTGACAGGTTGCTAGTCTATCGCGTAACACATACTTAACTTATGTCTTTAGTCTTTTATTATCCAACATCACTGAACCCAGCCTTAGCCTTTATTATGACACGATAAATATAGATTCTCTCTTTCTTCCCAGGGTTTCTCTTCATCCATAGCATCAACAACTCAGCGACTGATGGCTGAGAAACAGAAGAGTGATCTCCTACTCTCCAGGATGTTACCAACGCCTGTGCTGCAGCGCCTGAGGGCACAGAAGACCGTGCCGGCTGAAGCCTTCGATGCTGTCACCATCTTCTTCAGCGACATCGTTGGCTTCACCGGCATCGCTGCCAAGAGTACTCCCATGGAAGTGATTAACATGCTCAATATGCTGTACAGGTGAGCCTGTGCCAAATGGAGTGTCTGAGCGAGAGGATACATGTATAAAAGATACCTGTGTTCACAAATGAGGTAGGAAGAGTACAGGAAAGTAGCATACATAAAACCATGGCTGTTTCACGTTACATAGCCACGTTAGAAGTATAATAGGGACGGATTAATGTTTGTGTATTTTAGGCGACAGGCTAGTAACCTATAACAGAACTGCTGTACCTTTTAACTCAAAATCTTAAGAAACATGCTGGAAGCGGCTACGAATTGCGAAACAGACACGATTTTTGTCTATGTAGCGTTTCGCCTGCTCCGTCTAACGTATTTGGAAATACAGGCGTGATGTATGCATGTATGTATGTGTATGCGTTATCACTACGAGTGAGTCTCACAGTAGTTTTGTTCTTAATTTCCCTTATTCTATTTTCAGATTATTTGATGAGAAAATAACTCAGTATAACGTGTACAAGGTCGAGACGATAGGTGACGCGTACATGGCGGTGTCCGGGCTTCCCCAACGGAACGGTAAGATTTTAATAGGACCAGTTTTGGATTCCATTAAAATTGCTGTTGGGTATAGCCAAATTGCAATCTTGCACGGCTCTCTCACAGACTAAATACGACAATGCGTGAGTCGAGAAA
Source organism: Adoxophyes honmai (assembly GCA_005406045.1). Taxonomy (NCBI): domain Eukaryota; kingdom Metazoa; phylum Arthropoda; class Insecta; order Lepidoptera; family Tortricidae; genus Adoxophyes; species Adoxophyes honmai. Next base: position 5,071 of record BHDV01029576.1, read on the forward strand.
ATAAAGTAATTGGGTCATTGTCATAACCCTAAAAAAACATGTCCATTTGTAATTATATAAGACATTTTTAATAATTGCATTCAATTTACATCATAACTATAAAGTACAGGAAACGTACTAGACTATACTATATCATATTTTCTATAAATGTAATTATTTGTTTTATTTATCACCACAAATGTAACTGAAAGTCCACTTCGGTGGACTGTCCGGATTCCACCTGTTAATAGAATGTGGCTTTAAAAAATACATCTCTTTTATTATTGTACAAAAATGCCATTTTTCCCTAATCAATGTATGATTTCCATTTAACATTATTAGGATTTAAAAAATTAGATGGAAATAAAACACATTTTTTGCATCATTGAATCTTGTCACAACATTTTTTGTCTTTTTGGTGGACATTACTTTAAATTCTAGAAAAATTATGGAAAAGTCAAATGAATAGACCGGGACATATAATTTAACTCATTCACTATCGTACTATCCCTGTTAGCAGCCAATTTTGTCGTGACTTGTGCGCAGCAGACGATATTTTTGTGTTCACAAGAATATTTGGTGGTGTCAATGTTGAATTGTCTTTCCGGTTACTGCTGTATTTTGTAAGTACATCGCTATAAATCCACCAAACGTTTTTAATAATTCGTGAAGCATTCAAACATTGTAAATATGCCTTGCCTTTTGAATAATCCTTTAAATGGCTGGTGTTGTGAATGATATTGCGGAAAAAGTCCATTCGGTGGACGTCTTTTTGGTGGACTTTTTGTAAACCCAAACGATAAATGATTGTATTTTGATTGATTTCTTGTAATTTGGTTTAATTTTTTATTATAACTTTAAAAACTAGCTTCTGATTCCTTTTTTGTTTTATCCGTAAATGACTAGTGACTGAATACATGTTTAAATGTAAATTCTGTAAAGGTAAAAAAAAACTGTAGAAGATTTAACAAAAACATACAAAATAAGCTTTGGAGGAAAAATGGAATGATCCACGACGATGCAGAAAAAAAATCAGTATACAAAAAGAAACTTAAAAGTACATCGCACGCAAAATACCGCCTTCGATTCTAGTTATTTTAGTACCATGAAATGGGTGAACGTATTGCAGTGAAAAACAGAAGAATGTTGAAAGCAAAGAAACTTACTTACTTAGAATGAAGTTGATGACTTCAGAATGCAGCAACCATTAAAAATTAGTGAGTGCAGTCTGTTTGTTGATTGAAAAAAATGTTCATAAAAGTATACAATTTTTGGACGTATATTCTGAAAGTTTGGATACGTCAACGTTAAAACAAGGAAGAGCCACCAAACCCCCACTTTCATACATACTTCTTGAAGACTTGAAGGCTTCCTAGTCTTCGGAGGACGAAGGCATATTTGGTCCACCGAAAAGAATTGTCATTTCGGTAGACAGACACAAAATATTTTTTATATACTTTTTGAATGTATTTACGTGTCTGATTGTTCATGATTATGAGAATACATCATGAACGTTATTTTTGTTTAACATGTTTACCGTCTTTGTTTTGTTTATTTATTATTAATTAACATAATTAGTCCACTTGGTGGACATATTAGTCTTTTCGGTGGAACCAAAATATCGTTATTTCGTTTTAAATCGTTTTTTTCGAATAATTGATCTCTGAATGATACTTAGTTCTGTTGCAAGTTAGAGTAAGAGTCGTAATATACCTTTGATTTTTATAAATCACGTGTTTCATTTTTTAGCGAAAAAAATTGCCAGGCTTGACAATGACCCAATTAAATGAAACCATTTAGGTACTTATTTGCATTAAGCAAGGTATATGTTGAGAGGTTTTGGTGCCGTGATATGTCTGGCCAGATTGATATGCAAATGTTCTATCATTATAATATCTTAACTAAAAAAGCCGTGGTAGCCCAGCGGTTCGACCTGTGGCCTCTCAAGCAGAGGGTCGTAGGTTCAAACCCCGGGCGATTGTCTTTGATTGATTGATGATTCGATTGATTGATCTTGTGCGATATCGAATTTGATATTTATCACGAGCTATTCGGTGAAGGAAAACATCGTGAGGAAACAATTCAACGATGAAATACATACAGCGACGAAATAATTCAACGTTGTGTGTGAAGTTCTCAATCCGCACTGCGCCCGCGTGGGAACTATAGCCCAAGCATTCTCATACTGAGAGGAGGCCTGTGCCCTGCAGTGGGACGTTTATAGGCTGATGATGATGATGATGATATCTTAACTAAGTAGCTTTAAAAATTACCATACCTACCTTTACTTTACCTACCGTTACTACCATTCATCTACCCCTTTCAGTCCTTGCAACCCTTTTTTGCATTAATAAGTGACCTATGTACCTTCTCAGGCTCTAAACTAAACTATCTGTATAGTATGTTTGATTTCAATCAGTTCAGTAGTTTTCGGGTCAAAGCGCGATATACCTACAGACAGACGAGAGGCGCTTTTAAATTTTAATAATAATAAGGATAAAGATTTTGGTCATGTAAAGATTATGAGCCACCTTCTTGCAGTATCTTTTCATGATGCTTATTCTTTTTTCAGGCAACAAGCACGCATCAGAGATAGCTGACATGGCGCTATCTCTCATGAGGTGTTTAGAGGGGGCCATGGTCCCCCACTGCCCGGGGGATCCCCTGAGGATCCGAGCGGGGATCAACACGGGCCCCTGCGTGGCGGGCGTCGTGGGGACCACAATGCCACGGTACTGCCTTTTTGGTGACACCATCAACACGGCCAGTCGGATGGAGAGCACTGGTGAAGGTAAAGGTTTCCTCTATGTTATAATTATGTTAAAAAAGCCGTGATAGCCCAGCGGTTCGAACTGTGGCCTCTCAAGCTGAGGGTCGTGGGTTCGAACCCCGGGCTCGCACCTCTGAATATTTCGGAATTTATGTGCGATATCAAATTTGATGTTTATCACGAGCTATTCGGTGAAGGAAAACATCGTGAGGAAACCTACACACAGCGACGAAGTAATTTAATGTTGTGTGTGAAGTTCCCAATCCGCACTGGGCCCGCGTGGGAACTATCGCCCTAGCCCTCTCGTACTGAGAGGAGGCCTGTGCCCTGTAGTGGGACGTATATAGGCTGATGATGATGATGATGATGATGATGTTATATTCATCACGCCTGTATTCCTGAATGGGGTAGGCAGGGCACACGAAACGCTACATTGTCAAAAGCTGGCTGACTATTTCACATTTCATTGCAATTTTTTGCATATTTTAGCTTTAAGCTAGATAATAGAGGTGTAATATTGACAGGTTGCTAGCCTGTCGCCTAAATCGTACCTAAACCCATTACTCAGTAGCTACTTACGAAATCTATTCCAGAAATGGAAAGGTGTTATTCTCAATTCTCAACCCGAAACCACGCGTATGTAAAATCTGTCCATAAATAAATAGTTGTCTAACTAATGTCGAATTTTTTTTCCGTTTTCTATGTATTTTTTAACCATCACAATTTTGTGGTTGCCTTTCAGCCATGAAAATCCACATATCAGACACGACGAAGACGGCATTGGACTTAATTGGGGGCTATGAGATGGAGTCCCGAGGAATCAGCGATGTTCCTGTAAGTAATCAACAATGATCGGAATAGTGAATGACCTTAGCCATTGTACATAACATGGATAAGACTTGTGATTCTCCTACTCCAAAAGACAGACATTGTACATATATCATTCATTTACTTTCGTTTTACAGTCACATACAACTATAAAACATATAACACGAAACATTAACATCACATCATTCAACCTATTTCTTTTGACGTCTAGTATCCATTTATATTTAGAAAATGACCTTTCAACATCTACTGATGCCAGTATACCAAGTGCCACGCACTTTTTCTTCAAAACATATTTTAAACCAAACAATAACTTAAAATGTTCAATCAAGTCCCCGGGCTAAAAATCTCATCCATACTAAACTTGCGCACTACCCTACAATGGCACTACCTATTCCGATCATTGGGAATCAATCTAAATAATATTATTATATCTAAATTTATAATTATTATACGTATAATTCAAAGGTGACTGCCTGACTGACTGACATAGTGATCTATCAACGCACAGCCCAAACCACTGGACGGATCGGGCTGAAATTTGGCAAGCTGGTAGATAATATGACGCAGACATTGGCAACGATTTTGACTAATTCTACCCCCAAGAGGATAAAAGTCGATTCACGACAATTGGCGTCATCTGAGTAAGAGAGAGACAATGCTCTACAAAACTTACCGGGTAGATACCTAAGTCAATACTGGCATCATGTATCATGACGTTTTAACTAACAAAAGACCAGTTGTTAGATATTAATCGATACGATATAGTTGACGCAAGTAACGCCTGGTTTAATAATTTGTCATGATACTTAGCGTCATTAGCCCTTTATAGTTTACGGACAGCTAAATGTGTAATGACGAACGGTCAAAGAGAACTGAAAAAACTTGGTGACGACATTTCTCAAACCACAACGCAGAAAAATGCAACTCCCATGTTTCGAAGAAAATAGTACTATGCAGTATTGAACTGGTTGGGAAATCCGGTTCGTCGTGATTCCTGGAAACTGAGTTGTAAATTATTATGACGGCTGATTGTATTGTTATTGTTTTAGTTATTTTGTTATTGTGTTAGTGTGTTAGGGTCAAAATCCGAAGGAAAATTGTAATGAGGCGGTTTTCTTGAGCAACGGGCGCGGGACGCGGCGTTTATACATGGCACGGTATAGAAGTTATATGAGATGCAAGATGATGTATAACATACATACATACATACATATTCTCACGTCTGTATTCCCAAGAGGGGTAGGCAGAGCACATGAATTCAAAAGTCCAGTGCCACGTTTAGCAATTTCAGGGTAACCAGATGGTTCAACGTGATATTGCAGTGGCAGGTTGCTAGCTCATAGCTCACAATACACTAACCCTCTCCCAGAGCCTACTCTTACGACATCCATGGGTAGAAAGGGTGCTATTCTAACCCGGCACCACACTTATTATTATTTATCTATAATAAATCAAACAATTAGATACAACGCTACCAAAATAGTTGTATGTGCAATGCACAATGTGCCTTAATTGACATTGCTAAGACGACCGCTGAGCGTATGTACGAAAAGTACAAAGTGTAATTGCACATTATATTATACCTAGGTTTTGATTGATTTCTATATGTCACTGGAAAATAACACATTCCTGAAATTTTTTAGGAAATTTATAAACTTCCGTAAGATTCCAAACGACAGACAAATTGTATTATTTTACGGCCGCATTTCCGTAAAATAATCAATTTACGTTAGGTTATAACCTAACCTAACGTAAATTGATTATTTTACGGAACCTAACCGGTTAGATTATGTTAATTTAGATCAGATTAGCTTTATTTATGTTAGATTAGGTTAGGTTAGGTTAGATTATATAAAATTTTGCAAAGATGTGGGCGTAACAACATTTTTTGTCTCCCGTTTGGAATCTTACGAAAGTTTATAAACTTCCTAGGAAATTTTATAAAATTACGGAATGTGTTATTTTCCGGTGACATATACATATTTGTGTATTGCTACCGCTCTTAAAGCCCGCTCTACACTCGCGGCGCGAAGTCGCTCCGTGAATTCACGGCGTGAATTTATGCAGCGGCTCACGCATAATAACTAAGCGCGAACGCTAAGGCGTGAACAATCTACTCTCGCGATTCGCGGCTTTCGCGGGCGTTCGCGGGTGTTCGCGTCGCGAGTGTAGAGCGCGCATTACACGTTTGCGCTTACTGCATATAGCATACGTCGACAGATTCGGTATAGGTAATAGCCACTTGTTGAACTAACGCCGGCTTTTATCTGGATGCCGGCCAAACTCGAGCCGTCAGGCAGCAACCATAAAACACTTTGGATTATATTATGTTTTGATCAGATTTCAGAAGTCGACTCTGGGAAAAGGTTAGTGTATTGTGGGCGATGGGCTTGCTTACTGAACGTGGCACTGGTTTTTTTTTTTGAATTCATTTGCTGACCCCTTTTAGGAACACAGGCATGAGAACATGTAGACTAGAACCGAGTAGTCTATAGCTAGTACAAAATGAACCCGGCTACCAGGTTATCGGCGTCTCGCTAACGTTATGGAGAACCCGGGAGCCGGGTCCTTGGTTCTGAATGTGTTAAGCTAATAATTTTCACTATGTTTCCAGGGAAAAGGCGAGATGGAGACCTTTTGGCTGCTTGGAAAGGCGGGAGAAATACAGCGCGAAAGCCCACAATGCCTCAAGTTAAAAGACTACGATCAAGACGTCTTAGAATTACTTATAAGGTCATAAGCAAGTGAGAGTGTGGTACCGATGCTTTCTATCCCGCATGACGTCAAGCTACGTCCAGAATTTTATCTAGGATTCGACTGTTTGCCAGATACCACGCCCGAAATTGGCAGTCCACCAGCACCCGGTAAATAAGTGTATTGTATAAAATTGGTCATCTGATATTTGATCAAGATAAGAAAACTTTACATAAAACTTATAAGGTCATAAGCAAGTAGCGACACTATGGTGCCGATGCTTTCATTTGTGATGTGACGCATGACGTCAAGCTACGTACAGAATTTTTAGCTAGCAATGGACCGTTTGCCAGATCCACGCCCGAAATTGGCAGTCTGCCAGCTACCGGCAACAATAAGTATACAATTATTGCTTAAAATTGGTCATCTGATATTTTGATCAAGATAAGCAGACTTTACACGAATGGATTAATAAAAATTGAACCATAATTTAATAAGTCGTTTCAAGCTGAATCCTGATATGTACCATCGCGAACAGGGATTGTTGAGCCACTTACCTATGTTTGTAGCTTGGTCGTGTAATACTAATCCAATAGCTGACATCTAGTCGGTCACATCGGTCATTGATTACACGTCTAAATTGCGAACAGTGGCAAGTGGCTCAACAATCCCGGTTCGTGACTGTACATGGTTTTTATACAGCGTCCGTATATTTGTTTTGAAATGATGATTTTGACACGGAAAATTTGTGATTTCCGGCAAGGTCGGGAGGGACCCAAGAAGAAATTGATGTAGATAAAGAAAGGTTGAACTTTAACAATATTTATTTGCTTTAGATTAGATTGTAGGAATTACGACCAGTGCAATGTAAATTAAGTATTGTAAACAAGTGACGAGAAGTTCGAGAATAGGGATATCGATTGAATAAAAATGTTAATTGTAATTAGTCCTTTAGTTAGGTTACAGAAAAATATGAGACACGTGGTTTTTGGTTTATCAAATAATTTTAAACAAAAAAAACCGACTTCAAATTAGCAATATTTTGAAAGTATTCTGTTTACAGAATGTAAAATCTTGGCTTCATCATCAAATTACCGAAAACGCCGTACATCTCCATATAGAATTTGAAGAGTTCCCTCGATTTCTCCAAGATTCCATCATCAGATCCTGGTTTCGTGCCAATGGGATCAATTTCGAGTTATACCCTTTTGATTAAAAAACATTTTGAAAATCGGTTCACGGGTCTCCGAGATATCGAGTAACATACACAAAAAAAAAGGTCGAATTGAGAACCTCCTCCTTTTTTTGAAGTCGGTTAATAACTAAACCTGAATGACCTGAATGTACGTGTGAAATGTATATATGTAAATAAGAAAGAAGACGCGATCTTACGTTTCAATCTTAAGCGGACTAGTTAGATACGAGTACTACCTAGTAGGTAGGTATAAATAACCCTCTTGTCACTAGTATTAGATAAATATAAGTTTCGCGGGCTCATGAGTTGATTATAATACTAATGTTATAAAAATCGAATTAAAATGGGAATCACCCAAATATTGTGGACAGTATTATAAAACCAAAAAGTATTCTAAATACGATAATGAGTGAACTTGCTCTAATTATTGGTCTGATATACGAATTATACACTAAAGTGACGCCTGGGCCATACCAGGCCAATTTTATTTTTTAATATTAAAAACTGTCAATTAAATGTTTTTATGAATGTTATAATTGTCTTTAATTTTACCTTTAGGCTCGCTATACAACATGTTATAATTATAAGATAGTACCTATTTTTTATACTGCAGCTTAAAAAATGCTCCAAAACAAAATTAGTAATAAGTAGTTTTTAAATATTTATTCAGATACTGTAATGGCATCGCCTGTGTTGCCTGTTTTTAGGGTTCCGTACCCAAAGGGTAAAAACGGGACCCTATTACTGAGACTTCGCTGTCTGTCTGTCTGTCTGTCTGTCTGTCTGTCTGTCCGTCCGTCCGTCTGTCTGTCACCAGGCTGTATCTCACGAACCGTGAGAGCTAGAGAGTTGAAATTTTCACAGATGATGTATTTCTGTTGCCGCTATAACAACAAATACTAAAATTAAAATAATTATAATAATTAAGGGGGGCTCCCATACAAAAAAACGTGTTTTTTTTTCTATTTTGGATCTATTTAAATAACTGTAACAGGTTAATACTTGAAATGCTCACAGAATGTTTAATTAAATATCTTCTTTAAAAATAAATAATTGAATAAAAATGAAATTAGTATTTAAGGGGGGCTCCCATACAAAAATTCTGATTTTTTGCAGTTTTTGGTACGGAACCCTTCGTGCGCGAGTCCGACTCGTACTTGGCAGGTTTATTCGCAATTCAAAAATAGTGTTGTGCATACACTATTAAAACTTTACGGTAAATTTAATAGAGAAATTTGCAGGTAAGACAACCTATACAATATCCTAATAATCATTTAAATCGTGTTGAATGCTATAGTCAAGTTTTACACAGGTACGCGCGAGATAGACTACACCTGTCACTGTCTAACTAGAGACGTCAGAAAGTGACAGGTAGACTATCCCGCGCGCGACCCGACTGAACGTGTTCAGTTGCCGTGCTAAGCCTACAGGTACTTATAGTCTTAACTCGCGCGCATCTCTACTCACGCCTTGCTGTGCTAACCCGGTTGATCTGGTTTCATAGTTATGAGTGCCAGAAAATGTCAGATAAGGGTCAACTCACACCGAGACGAGATGCGACGAGAAGCGGCGCGACGATGCATAAAGCGGCCAGTGGTTTCGCGCTGCGCAGCGCGGCGCCGTGCTACGTCTCGAGGCGTAGCGTGACGTACCTGAATGCTAACAATGATATGTGAACCTTATCGCCTAGCAAATAAAGTATATTTTAAGTTGGCAGCGCTACGCGCACAGCACCGCTCCCGCACACCGCGCGGGGGGCGGCGTAGCACGACGCAGCGCTACACCGCACGGCGCTGCGCTACCGTTTCGAGGCGCAGCGCTACGCCGCGCTACGTATTCTGTATACTGACAATGAAATATGAACCTTATTTTGTAACAAATAAATTTTATTATGTTTTGAGTTGTTCTATTAAAAATTTTCGTGCAGCGCCGCGTCGCGTTTCGTCTCGGTGTGAATTATTGACCCTAATAGCAGGCCCCCGACACTCCATACAACCGACCGCGCGAGATAGCCTACTACCACTACATTAACAACATAACGTCTGTACACGCACGATGTACGTGCGTAAACTATGCAGGGCCATCAGTCAATTTGTAGCTTTGGAGAACTAAGTAAATATTCATTTAATAACTTAGTTATTAAGTGCCTAAGAAGATTTTTTATAACAAAACTATAGTAGCACTGCCTAATTATACAAATAATTTGGAATAATGTGAGCGTTTCACATCTAAGTATAAAATATTAGAGAAAATGTTCCTACCCGCGCATTCCGTGAGTAATGACAACCCTGTGACGTAAGCGCGGTGTGACTGCCTCGTTGACTGCTACGTCGCAGGCGACGATATTTTGGCGGGGGGAGGTGAGTGTCGCTTCTTTACGTAGTAATAGTTTCTATTCTTTGCTAATAGTCTATCTCGCGCTCGACTCGAATAAGTGGGCTTTGCCACGGCAACACCACGCACGCAGGACGCTAAGCCCTGTGTATACGGTGCTACGGCCCTCGGCATTTACCTTGGCAAATTTTTGGTGTAGCAAATCATTTCCCGCGGAAAAGCAATGTGCGGACTGACCCCCACTACTTAAAACCTTGGCGACTTAGATTTCTAGCAGTGTACTTGGCACAATCAGCTGCAATATTGTATCGGGGGGCACGGCAGTGCCCCCACCAAGTCGAGCGCAAAGCAAGCACTGCCGTACCATCCTTTACAGGAACCATTTCGCGGCATTTCCAGGCCCCTATTTGAGAACCTTTGGATAATACCAGGACGCTGAAATCTTTGTTATCTAGTGAGCTATAATCACATACTTAAAATCCAAAATTTCAAGTCTGTAGCTAATTCAGTTCCGAAGTTAAGCGAAAGCAAAGTTTCGCATTTTCGACACTCGCTCACTCATGATCATCAAAATAGAACTATCGTAGTACTTCCCGTAAACTCAGAGAGCTGAAATTTGGTACATGG
>BHDV01029587.1:2320-16683 GCA_005406045.1 Adoxophyes honmai
TTTTTTTTTTAGTTATGAAACATAATTGTTATATTAACAGTTATAATAATGAAACATTCGCTTTGCAGGAGGGGTGAAAATAAGAAAATGTTATTCGCATTGCGGCTTTCAAATAAATGTTCTTAAATATTTAATATAAATAAGCCAACAGCAATGATTTTCTTATAAGGTACCTGGGTCGAATATGGCCACGTTAAGGTTTGACACTAAATATAAAGCACTTGTATAATACTGGAAGTGACGAATCCCTATTTATTCGATAATGTGTTTATTTAGGTAATATATGGCAGGCACAAAAATATCTAAAATATAATAGGTCAGGGTTGGGAATTCATTTTTTGAAAGTTGGGAAAATGGCCATATTTCCGACAGTGTATGTGAATATGGCCAGGTGATGGGCCATATTAACCGTATGAATTGATCATAGAAGTAATTTTTATACGTAAGGGGTAAGTCCTTTGTACACATACATAACCCCACGCTTGTATTCCTAAACGGGTTAGACAGATCACAGAAAACTTTACATAGACTAATCTATGACTATTAAGACCTTTTGGGGCCACTTTCAAGTTTGGGCGTAAGGCTGGATATAAATGGTACAATACTAACAGGTTGCTAGCCCATCGACTACGATATAGCTTAACACATTTCCTCAGTAACCTCTTGCGACATTCACAGACGATATGGAGAGGTGTAATTCTAAACCTCAGACCACACGTGACTTAGTGCGATACATTAAATTAATTAATTACATAAAATGTACAAGAAGAACAAAAAATATATATTTTTAACTAGTAATTAGTAAACTAGTTCCTCAGGTCTATTTTGATATGTATTGTGGAGTTATAATAATATTCTGTAAGGAGAAAGAAAGAAATAAAATTGAGAAAGACTGAAAACAAATATCTATATGATTAATATGGCCAGCTGCTGCCGAAACTCAAAAACCAATGAGATTAATATGGCCACATGGTGGCCATATTTGCAGTTGTACTCACATTTCACTTAAAAGTTAAAAAACAAAAATATACAAAAGTAAGCTTGAAAAAAACATACCCATATAATTTGCGATTAGTAATGACAAAAACAGACTGGACATAGTTTTAGCTAAAAGTCAACAGAAACCAAAAAAACATTAAAACTTATGAGTGATTATTTGCATCCGTGACACGTGGTTTTTATCAACTGCCATTGCAGAACCATCGTTGCCGCAGGGAAGATGGTGGCGACACCTGAGCATTACTTACACTTAGACGTAACAGTGTATATAAACAAAGTTGTAGATCTCGCTATAGTTATGGCTGTGTAGGGGTATGGCCATATTTTTCGGCTGGCCATATTCGACCCAGGTACCTTACTTAGAAGGTGTTCTTGTTTAGTATTTACAATCTATTAAACTACCTACTCCCATATGCCACGTAGACGTAGTACAGCAAAAACAGTTCGTGTAAACCTGCCCCTCGATTTATGTAGAAGTATTACATAGTTTTATACAGTTTTATGCAGTATTATATATATATTATACAGTATTATACAGTTTCACTTTTGTACCACTAGATGTCGCTGTCCCGTAAATACGTAAATTTTAAATGGCGCTAATGTTTGTCTGTCTTAGAAGCTATAAATATGTTTTAAAATTACATTCATTATTTATGTATAGGATAGGATAGGAGCGAAAATAAAAACATCATTCCTTCACATTTACACGGCCCAATCAAGAGGCCGCACTCTACTTGAGTATGTATTAAAGCATCATGAAGTAACTTTTCTGTTGATAATGATCAAAAAAAAGTAAGTAAACCGACGCTAGAAACGGAAATGGCGGGAAGACTCGATAGCATTCCGAAAAGATTGCCCGGATGCGTACTCAACGGAACGATTGACAACGACGACGATGTCTTCGCCTTTTAATGGATTTGTACGAAGAAAAAAAAAGTTATTTTTTTACTAACGCTTTTGAAGCGTGCTGACCGAGGGAAATGAGCCATACGACCTGGTGAATTTTAGTTATTATCTGACTGAAAATTTCCTTGAAAATAGTGAAGAAAATTTGAAGCATGATAAAAAAGTAGGTACAAAGACCCATTGTTATTTTGTTTTTGTATCCAAATAAAACAATACTAATTTTAGTGAAGCTGTATAAGAAGATTGTACTTAGCAATACTTCATGCAGCGTCAACTAGTGAAGCCCATATCTCGGAGGAACGCGCGTAATGATTTAAAAAAAAATTGTGACCCTTTGAGTGGTAGGTACGATTACGGACTTATGGATTTTTTATAATGCATATAAAAGTATCTATCCAATTGTCAAATGATTGAAATGGCCTTGTGGGTACGATTAGAAGTAACTGGTGGGTGATTATTTTAATGATCGCTGTCTCTACCTCTACATATATAACGTGCGGCAGTTTTGGCCTTATTGTGTGAGTGGGACAACACTATTGTTGTAGTGTTTATGCAAAGAAAATAAGTATTCGTGGAAAATGTTGTAGAGTGTTTTAACTGCTGCATCTACTGGTTTAAGGCAGAATGTCTATGGAGTAGCGGATCTCGCGGCCTTTGGGTCGATATTACTAAATGGGTTTTATTTATCTTGGAATAAGAATTAAAATATTTATTGTTAAACTGTGTACGCACGAATGTACAATATTCGGTAATATCATTTACTTAAGCTTAAAAAGTTAGAAAAATGATTATCACTAATTTCACTACATTGTTTCTTAACAATCGCGGAATTCCTTCAAATTGCTGAAAACTTTATGAATAAACCAATTTATTATAACATTCTTAAAGGAGGTTTATCAAAAATCTTATTGCAGAAATGGAAACACTTATTCTACATTGATCTTCAAACTTTTGGTATCACTGCAATATACATATTTGTTTTTGTTTTGATAACGCAAGTTTTTGCTTTTTTTTAGACTAAAGCATTAGTTTTTTCTGTATTGTTTTTTACACACACTACGGATATAATCCATTTGTATAATTTTTTTAAGAAATCTGCAAAAAAAATGTCGAGTATCATAACGATTAACGACGATTCAGACGCCGGTATAATTCACTCGATCGCTTTATACAGGGGACCAATGCGAAAGCTCCAGTGTGTGCATAGCCTCAAAGAATTAAACGATTAGGCATAAATTGCTAACCAAACAGGCCAGGGAAAGTCGATTGTTTGCAAGTTCAATAAACCATGAGCCATCGTCGTTAACAGCTCTCACTAGACAGCCCTGAGTCTACACATTTTAGAGACATTTTAAAAAAGGAACACAACCAAATTCGTAGCTGTGCTATTTTGAAATCTTCCAGCCAGCACGGAACGAATTGAACTGGCTGGTCGATTTCAAAATTAGGGCGATGAGCGTGGTCCGTTGTTCCATTTTCAAAAGTACTCCGTAGAACTTATTTGTATTTTTTTTTAACACGTTAAGCGGTGTTTACTTTTTAAATGAGTTTTGCTATGAGCTCAAAATTTTATGCTGTCAAACGTCCCATATTGACATTTAAAGAACTATTTATTGGGAACTTTGTTTTTGTAAACTGTTAAATCGTCCCCCAGTTTCGTTTAAAATGTTAAACTGACTTGGGAGAGAAGCCTTTCGGCTAGATTCCACGAGATCGATGTTAGAAGGGGAGGGGCGGGAGGTCTGCCAACTGAACGTCTGACACGTCTGGTCACGTCCAATGACGTGCTATAACGTTAATGCCAGCTTCTGAGGCCTCCGTTAGTATAGGCTTATTTTAGCAATTTCTAATCTCACTTTCGATAAAAAGCTAGCTTAATGGAACAGGTTAAAAGATGGCGCTATTTGTCGTGCAAATTAAAAAAAAAAAACGAGAAACTTAATGCTATTTAATTAGTTTCTAAACTAAAAAAGGACCAGAAACTGTGTTTTTAAACTATCCTGTATCCATTCGAGCGTAGTTCACAAAATACTAGCACGAGCTCCATTTCCCTGCTTGTCGCTGTTGAATAGAATAAGCAGTCAAAGGTACAAATCGAGCATGCACGCGTGCTGCCCCTGTACCGGTGGACGTGATAGTCAGTTTATTAAACATTCCTGAGACCGTCCTCTTTAGCAGAATACGAGTTTGTAAACTAAAAAATGCAACACGGACATTGCTTGTTTCAAATTGTTAACATCAGTGATACTCGACTTCGTTTCAAAATGAAATGCAATGCTTCGTTTAAAAAAAGCAGTCGGCTTTGCGATTTCAAAAAAAGAACGGTCGTTGATTCGCTGTTCCATCTTTGAAAACTCCAAGTACATTTTTTTAAAGATGAATGTAATGATTGCAGAGTTCGATAATCTGTGGTTGGGAGCTAGATCTACAGACTTTATTCATACGTCGAGAAAAGTCCGTAAGCGATTTAGGGGTTATTTAAGAACGCTGCTTCTCAGAATGATATTCTTTTAGTAAATCTAAGCCAATTCACGTCTAAAAGTTGTTTACAAAGAAGGTGGCGCCCACGTTTCCATTTCAACTCTTGATGTGTCGTGGCCGTGTCGATATTGGAGAACTCTCAATTGACTTCTACATTCCTTTTGGGGTCACAGGGCACAAAAGGCGGGTCTCACAATCGCATAGCACGCGTTACTCACCGACCGGTTAGTTAGCCTTGTGTTTTGCATACACACTTGACACACATTGTCTATTAAGTATGCGTAGGATATGCACATTGGGCGCGGTAGGTGTAACGCATGTACAGGGAATAAATAGCGAGTTACAAGAGATGCAGTATAAAAAAATCTAGTTTTTTTTATCTGTAGCTTGAGTGGAATCATTGACGCAAGAACACGTCTCTTTAGCACTGTAATAACCGACTGGTAGCGCCACTAGTGGCGCGTTTTAGCAACAATCCATTCTAGTAGTATAGTATTTGACTTGACAATAGTATTTGACTCTAATGTAGGCGTTTTTCATTAGCAATCCATAACACAAAATTCTAAAAATATTAGTTTTTGAAAAGAAGAAAATTTAATCAAAACACATTATAACAAAATCTAGGATAACCTATCTTGATCCGTAGAAATACATTTCGCTTAACAATGTTTTTACTGATGACATTACGGTTGAATGATGCACCATCCCTGTGACTTTGTACAATGTTGCTATATTGAGAAATATAAAACTAGTGCCCTCGTGATGGGGCTCCCAAAAGATTGGTCGGGTTTTATTAAATGTATATTCTCCGGGAGCTCCCGGGGGCTCCAAATTGAGTCCCGACACCCTCGGGCACCGTAGAATGTTTTCGGCTTGACATTCATACTATGCCTTTTTTTTCAAATGAGCTCGGAGGGGATTGGTTTACCCCATTCTTCTGCACGTACACAAGATTATGATAATTATATTATTGAGATATTGTCAAAAAATGTACATCGTGATAAATGCCTCTTAAGCTTGAAAGTGAATGTGACAAAATGACGTTCAGATGTTCAGGGCTTCAGGCTACAAATGAAAACTTCAAACAAATGTTGTTTCCTTTTTTTTCATTAAGAACGCAAAAGGTTCAAAGTTCGTCGGGTCTGCCAGCCTGTTATAAATTCAGACGTATTAGATAAACATTGTGTAAAAGACGTAAGATTTCTAATGTACAAAAGATTCTATACTAAATGCTGTTATTTAATTAGGCCTTTAAAATGAACTAACACCACGTATAAGCAACTCTACTAATGATGAAGTTTAGTTCATATAATAGATTGATCTGTGCACTAATCGTAATCAATTGATTTTAATCTACTTTTAATATTATTTACTACAATTTTCGTAATTATATGACCACTGGGCTGCAGCCTGGCAGCCTGTAAAAGAAAAATGGTTACTTCGAACGCTATACTATGCCATGTTTTGCATTTAAAAGATCGGTATCTGGCAATAATTGCGTAACAAGACAGTCAGCACTTTCTAATTTTACCGTGTACACACCATGCGCCATGCGGTTTGTTGATCTGTGGTATTCTCTAAACAAACTAAACCTGTCGGCGAACTCGACATCGAGGTGTCAAAATTTTCATACTTTTTTTGTCCATCTATTAGAATGTCCTCTCATAACGTTTTTGACGAAGGTACTAACTAAATTAAGGAATACTTTTGTCGAAAAAAATCAAATCAATATCTACACATTTCGATAACGTATATCGTACTTAGTACGTAACACTACGTCAATGATTAATACCCTTAAGGAAGGTAAGGTAAATACTGAAATGAAAACTGAAAGTTATCATGCGTATTGTCTGCTTTTATTGAGCATAAGATATTAAAAAATAAATGATTCGTACACTCGATAAATCACGTCGAAGTCGTTAAGCAATGCTCGCTTAAATTTTATTGCAACGAATATATGCAGTTACTTGGCGCAGCATAACCGTAACTATTAAAAAAGAAAACTATTAGTATTCTTAAGTGTGTGAGCTGTTGCCAGCACCTTTTCTATTTTTTTTATTTGTGGTTAGTGACAACTGATAGTTTTTTTATAGGTGGCCAGTGACAAATGAGACGTTTGGATAAAAAAGGATCTGTTTTGCGTGATAATGCACGCATTATAATATCATGTGATGAGAGCAGGACTATTCATAAAAGTACACGCGAGACAGAGACGACAACAGCCCGATAAGACACAAGCGCTCAATACTGAGAGAAATGTAAACTAAAATGCTAAACGCTGGTATGAATTGTACAAATGTCAGTCTGCGTTGACTTTGCGGGTTTTTTTATTGCTTTCTATGCTTTTCGCGTCACTTGCTATACTAAGTATGTGTGCATCGACTGCATCGTCGTTTTTTTTCATGACTTCGCACAATTCAAGACAATACGATGGTAATGACCCAACAAGGTGTCATGTAAGTAATTAAACGATCAACGTTTTACTTTCATCATCCCACAAAAACGCAGAAATGAAATGAAATTTCTTTGCAAACGTTAATTTTTGACGTACTTAAACGTCTTAAACCTCCTGAGTATGGCAACACTTTTATATCATAACATAGCTTAGTTCCCATTTCATCCGCTAATGACCTCAACCTTTGTTAACTGTTTTTCAAGCACAGACCGATAGATGGCGTAACTTGCCCTTGACCGACCGCTCGAAACTAGATAGGTTGTGAAACTGTTCACTGACCATTTGTATGGAAGCCTCGTAAGTGGGCTTACGGTACAGTTAGTACCAAAGTACACGGCGAAAATGTCAACAATGTTCGCGGGGATGTCACGTAGGTGGTTTTATCGGAAACGAAGTTTTGAAACCGTGAACCAATATGTCAAGTGTCACCCAACATAACAAATACACTGTTACCGCTGTAAAACTACATCTTCCAGTTACCAAAAAAATCGAAACTCGCCAGCGAATTGCAAGAGCATGTTTTGCATCTTTTGTATTTTGACTTTGACCATAGATTTGACCATCGATATCTTTTTTGCTGACTGTACCTAACCGACCCATAGAGTATTTTTTTTATGCAAAATCATATTTTCTAGACGCGGATAACTTGTCCATAGAAACAGCCTGATCATGATCAACTATTCGTTTCCATTTTAAATTGTTCCAAACGGAAAAAAAGCCCCTAAGTATTTTAATTTTTTTCAACCCTAATAACGGACCTACCTTGCATCATACAAAACGCAATCCAATTTAAAAATGACCACCGTAAAAAAACGTTAGAATTACCAACAAATAATATCCATTAAGCAACTCATAACCTCAAAGTGAATCAAAACAAAATGAGCAAAATCCAGTTCACATTACCAACCAGAGATCTTGATCCGTTGCAGTGAGCAGTATAAGTGAAATTAGAGGTCTTTGCAAACCGGCCAGTGTTCCAGGAAAATACATTCTCATTTGTCATTGGTTACTATTCATGACGTCACGGGTCGTAACGTAATTGCCCGATGTTCGCGGTGAGCAGAATTATGATGCAACGACAAAATGGCGGGTCGATTCAAGTAGAGTTTTTCGATTCAACAATTCTTAAAGTATTGACGTAAACGTAACTGTGAAAAATATGTTAAACGAGTCGAAGTCTACTACGGAGCAATACATGTGTAAAAAGAAAACTCTCAATACGGTTGCGAAAAATCTATAGAAAGTTACAAAAATGAGTTTTTTTTTGACAGATGCATACTTTTTCTCGGTTGGTGGCGAGGGCAAAGGGCGTATTACCATGCAGCCACTAACATTAATGGAATATCTAACTTTTTGAACACATTGAAAAAATCTGAGATTCCTCGGACAGCTACATGCCTTAAACAATGCGTTTTGATTAAATTTTCAATCTCAAAAAGCAAATTAATCAATTAAATAGGTACCTACCTAAATAAACAGCCAAGACTTGGATATTTAAAACTGCTGATTGAAGATTAGGACTTAGGACCACCGCCAAGTAACTGGCCAAAAACCGCATCAAATTCGGACCATCCGTTTGCGATCTACCTACGACGTGTATATTTCTATACAATAAAACGGCAAACTTTTATTCAAGATCCTTTTTGCTTCGAGTGAAGAAAACAAAGAGTGCAGTTGAAAGGGTCACGTAAAAGTTTTACTTTGAAAAAAGAACTTAAAATGTTCGATTTACACCGACGTTCTTTTGTTCGGCTTTTTTATACCGATTTCGGAGAATAAATTCGCATCGGAACCTTTCATCATTCACACACCTACGGTTTGGTTTTAGTTTACGTGAGTTTCAAAAATATTGTACATAGTTAAGGCTTTAATAAAAACAAAAGTTAATTGATTCTTTTGTGTAACGACAATTACCCATACATTTTGTATAGGTAATTTTCGTTACACAAAAGACGCGATCGTGATTTTGTTTTTTTAACCCTTAATTTACCTATGTACAATTTTTTTGAAACTCATCACGTATCAAAATCAAATGGATAGGAAAGAAAGTATGATCTATTCCATTCAAGATAAGACATTAACGGACAAAATTTGAATTATTTTCAGAGGTAAAACTGGAAATCATTTACATAGTTTAATATAGTTTACATTTAATATAGTTTTTATGTTCTCAAAACAAACAGTTTCTCCATTTGCGGTGACGCCTTGGGTACACTTAAGGCCGGCCACATACATACGGAATTTTTCTGATTCGGAATCCCGAATCGGAAAATCGAACGCAGTCAATCCATACAAAATCTATGGACCGCCACACACATTCGTAAGCTTTCCGTTCGGAATTCCGAACGGAATTTTTCCGAATGTGTGTGGCGGTCAATTGATTTTGTATGGATTGACTGCGTTCGGAAAGTCTGATTCGGGATTCCAAACGGAAAAATTCCGAATGTATGTGACCGGCCTAAAAATGTGTGAGGATTTCGCCGTTAAAAGTCTTATGTTATCCTGAATGGACCATAAGTAAGTTGTGAAAAATCTTATACCCAAACACGTATACAAAAACAAGCTAAGAATTATTTCCCTTCTCTGCACGGTACCAGACGTCTAAATTCGCACCCTTGTCATTTTAACCTACTTTACCGTCATCGTACTCCGTGTGCACATTTATTAGAAAGAGACAAAGTTATTGAGATCTATCTTGCGCGGTTATTACGAATACCACTGCTGTACGATGCGTCAGTATTTTCGACTCTTTTCAACCCGTCGGGAAGGAAAGAGACGCACCGATCGAAGACGGAACATAGTAGTCCTTGATTGCATAAGAGCTTCAATTGACACATTAACGCGAACGACAATAATGTCGTGGGAACCTAGAACAATGCTTCGGCTTACGTCGGGTGTAATCGGTTTCGCTCGTATCCTATGTCTAGTGAGATCACACGATTTTAAATATGGAACGACGAGTATTTTTCTTATTTTCACTTTTTTTGAACAGTGATGGAATTAGCGGACGTACAATTCTAACTCAGTTATATTTTTAAGACAATCATTATCTAATTGTTTGAAAACTATATTGTACTTAGGTATTTCTTACATCGTCAATGTCGTATAAATCATTACACCTACCTTGTAGTTACGTACCTATGAATAACAATGAATCATTTAAGTACCAACAGATGCAAACATTTTATGGTTTTCCTTCAAGTTAGTAATATTAAATGATTTAGGTACCTACCTACTTGTATAAGTTTCTATTGTGTAAAACAAAATAACATTGTTTCCATGCGAATGATTCAACTTGGTTTGTTTGTATCGCTATACAAAGTTTTAGTGTCAAAGTCAAATGTCAGATCAGAATAGAAAAAAAATGTTCAGCTATGCTACTCTTTCCAGTATGATGAGAGAAGTGTATTTTTCCACCTTTTTTAGTTAGGCCTTCTTTGATTTAAACCTAAAATACTGTTTATTATCATGGTTTTGTGTGTCTCACGTTTCGTGTGTTCTGCCTAACATAGGTGTGATTAGTATGCATGCATGTAAAATAATGGCCAGTTTAAATTTTTACCCGTTCTAGCCACACCGCCTATTTTAAGAAGAACGCGTTCCAAACTTGAAACGTTTTTAATTTTCACGCAGCCGGCCTGCAGCTGGCGAACATTTCAAATTCCGAATTCAGCATTCTTTTTTCGTAATTAGGTGCGTTTGTGTTACCATAGCCAGTTTTTATTTTTAAATGCAAGTGGCCATTTCGAACAATGCGATGCTATTAAAATACCAAAATCGTCCACCATTTTCTATTCGGCCTAGGTACGCTATTGTTCTGAATGTATCGGTTAGCAGATATAAACGGTCATTTGTTAAGGTTTACGAGTTAATAGCTCTTAGATTAGATATCGTCGAGCTATGCGGGTTGAACTGTCACTGACTTTTCTCTACACACTGTCGCTCTTATACTAACTGTGGTAAGGTCGAATTTACTAGTTCGTGGGTTACCGACTCACATACTGGTGAGCAAAATACCGCATAGTTCCGGTAGTTATAATCTGTTTTAAAATCTGAACCATAACCGGCAGCGAGATGTTTTGCGGTTGGCAACACTGCCGGACAAAAGGGGACTGGTAATACTGTAAAAATAATTTATGTAATGCCTGGATGTTTAAAATCAACAGTTCATACAAATCTCCCCTGTATTCCCAAACGGGGTAGGCAGAGCACACGAACCGCTATAGACAAAACCATGACTATTCTAGCTTATTATATGTATAACTAGCTTCTGCCCGCGGCTTCGCACGCGTTAAATTCGGGCTAACACAGAACAGATTTCGGAATTATTATTAGGAAGCGCCCGCCAGAATAGCCAGCAGACATTAGATTTTTTCCTACTTTCTCGACACTTATCGTCATATTTTGGAAAATTCAAACAAAATCTTTATAAATTGTAGCCTATGTGCTATTCTGATGTATAAGCTACATTACTGTAAAGTTTCATGAAAATCCATTCAGTAGTTTTTGCGTGAAGGAGTAACAAACATCCATCCATCCATACATCCATCCATCCATACATCCATCCATCCATACTCACAAACTTTCACGTTTATAATATTAGTAAGATAGTCACAGGTTGCCACCCTGTCGCCTAAAATATACCTTAACCTATATCAGTCTCCACTTACAACATGAAATGGAGAGGTGTTATTTTAATCCCGACACGAAATTACCATCAATTTATCATGAATCAATTTATTTCAATGATACGAAATCATCTTATGATAATTTCTTGTCTCTAATAATAAAAAAATGTATACATTCTCTCTGAAACCTACAGCATCCTACAGGGTGTACCTAACCAGTAGGCGACGGCATTTCACCCACGCTCATATACCGTAGATTGCCGGTCATTCACCCGAAATCAATTGACATAGGTCACAGCTCAATTAACTGAGCCCTGGCGTTAGGACACCCCTCCATTTCTCCCGTGGATGTGGAGACAGCTAAAGGTAGCCTCTTTCACATTTGTAAAACTAAAATTGTAAAGTCACAAGTATTTTTTGCCTCACAGTTTCCGGCAATTAATTTGGCAAGGGGTTTGAGTGGGGGTGAGCGGAAAGTGGTGCGTGAATTCACCCTCCGGCCTTGCGCAGACGACAGACTATCCGCGACGGACTTTTTAGTCTGTGAAAATAGCACCTATGGAATTATAATTATGCAGTAACTCACACGACGCGCAAAAAGTCCGGCGGCAGACTTTTTGTGCGCCGCAGACTCGATCGCACAAAAAGTCTGTGCTGCCCCTAATAGTGACAGTTTCAGTACTATATACAGAAAACCTTAGTCACCTTCACTTATATCGAAATAGATGACTCAATTGTATGTACTTCGCGTGCCAAAAGGGAGAGCAATGCTCTTCCTTTGACGCGATTTCATTTAGTTTTGTACCACTTAGGTTAGGCTTAACTGCCTAGAGACAGGACCACTTGAATAAGGCGGCGTCACCTTTGAATCGGTTTCACTCGGACTGTCAATTCCCATCACTAAAGCGCTCACGTGACGTTACAGTAGGTAGAGAAAAAGTGGCACGCTTGGTTTAATACAAATGCAGGAAATCGCGGTATCTATTTCGATATAAGTCTGTGCTTGCAACCCTCCAAATGCCACGTGTAGCTAAATGAATACCCGTCCCTGTTAGGGGTAACGGTTACCCCCCTGCTCTCGTACAGTCTGCGCCAAAGGTAAGTGCTTGTCAAGCTTTCGAGTCCACTCAAACTGGGAGACTGTTGTTACGCAAAAGGACTCATTTTGATGCTTGACTAATGCAGCACTTGTGTCGCTTTCATCGTGTCGGCGACTTCAGAACGTCCGAGGATTGGCTGCCGTTAGAAATTCACAGCTCATTCGTGTATGTATCGATAGTGATACGGTTTCTTTTGACAATTATCACTAGAGGCATAGATTATTTTCGTGGTAAACCTCGACATCAATAACTTAAACTTAAAAAGTATGAATGAATCATCGTAGTTAATAAGTTGTAGATTAATGTAGGTCTATTTTTTTTAGATACCGGCATATTCCATTTATCAGGTGTATTTTTGAATTAAGAGGAAATGGAGCGGTCA
This sequence comes from Adoxophyes honmai, assembly GCA_005406045.1. Lineage (NCBI taxonomy): Eukaryota > Metazoa > Arthropoda > Insecta > Lepidoptera > Tortricidae > Adoxophyes > Adoxophyes honmai. The sequence continues at coordinate 15,272 of BHDV01029587.1, forward strand.
CATTTTGTATGGAAACGTAGTCCCCTGATTCCTCGCTGGATATTACCCGTAGAACAATGATTTTTTACATCAACAATCTAATGATATATTAGCATGTTCCTATGTTTTCTTTTTTTTCTTTATTGAATTATTAAAGGAGATATTAACCTTCAAAAACATGAAAAATTGGCAAGTTTTTTTCGTTGTGTTCAAACCTCTAGAAACCAATTTTAACACAATTATATCAAAATATAAGAACATAGAAACACAGTTATGACATTTCTTAAACATTTAATGAAAAAACATATTTAATCGGTTAAGTTTTGGAGAAGAAATCAGGGGACTACGAAACGTTGTTTTTGAATAATTTTCATAGGTATTTTCGGTCCGAGCTGTAGTTGTTCTTATCGCACTCGACGTCGTCTGGGCAGGTCACGGCGCGACAGCAATAGATTTAGCAAATACCTATTTTTCAATTCCTTCGACCGGCATATTTCCTCTTAATGGAACTGTTGGTTTTTAGAACATAAGACACATTATGTAAATGTTGAAATGTAACAGTTTGTTCCTAAATAAATAAATATAAAAAGGGTGATATAGATTACATAAACTTGCAACCGCATTGTTAAGTGCAGGTTATGTTTGGTAGGGGAGTTGTTTAGTAATTTTAACGCGGACTGTACCCTTTATTATTGGATCGTTGTTTCCAGGCCCGAGTCGTGTTGGTGTGGCAAGCGGCAGCGGGGGTGTTGAGCGGGACATTGCTTATAATTAAAATCGGTTTAGTGTCGTATGAAGTTTGGTCGTTATTCTTAATGAGGTTTTAAGAGGCCAATTTCATCTTTACGCGATTGTCTAATGAATATTAATGTTTTTAGTTCGGTATTTCAACGTACCCACATCTTTAGACGATGTCGCAGTTTAGTCAGATGTTATTGATCATTTCACATCCTTGCGGGTTTGATGCTAGTGCGAATAAGTAAGTGGGCGTGTAGAATGATATCGATAAGGACAGTTTGAGCGTTTAGATCTAAAGACTTGTGCATCATTTGGATATCAGATCGAGACGTAGTGACCGTGTAAAGATTGAGATTTATGGAACAGGCAGGGGCGTCTGATGCTTTCACGCTTGCGCTGATAACTGTCCCTAAGGCCGCTGTACAAGTGTAAGTAGGTAGGCACTCGAGACATGCCTCGAGATTCGTCGCGGCGACGCGCCGCGGCGGAGTAGGTAAATACGCTTTCGCTGGGCATTGTTCGCGAAGAAATTGCGCGAAAGGCGCGTGACGGCGCATCGGCTGTTGTTTGTAAACATTGCGGGCGAGCCGGCTGTATAGGGGCTTGGGGTTTGGGACTCACCTGTATGGCGTGCGCGCTGTCCTTGTCCAGCAGGAACTCCATGGACTTGTGCGGGCGCGGCGCGCGCGGCGGCG
>BHDV01029609.1:0-37594 GCA_005406045.1 Adoxophyes honmai
TGCACGGAAAAGGAGTTGGAGTAGGATTTGGATTTGGAGATAGAGAAGGCTAGGGAAAGATTGTTACTTGACCGTAGTCGGTTCCCAGAACCAGAGGCCAAGTAACTAAATCTTTCAGAGAGGTAGGATGGGGACTGAGGCTTGAAAAGGACATTAAAAAGCAACGACAGAACATGAATACTTCGACGGTGCCGAATTGGCAGCCATTTTAGCTGAGCGTGAAAAGCGGACACATGATCATACTTTCGCAATCCAAATATGTACCGAATGCAAACATTCTGGAGTCGCTCAAGCTTATCAAGTAGCTTAAATTTTATGCAGAACACCTGGTTGCGGGTGTTCTATAGGGCATCTGTGATAGATTACCATTTTGGTGTAAAATACATATTTTTCAAATCCCTTGCAACCGACTTGAGACGATCGTGAGGTACAATTCTATTGGATTCAACATTCAACCCTATTAACGGCTCGTTATGGTCCTGATTTGACGTCAGTTAGAAACGATTACGTTACAGACGCCATAAAAAAAAGGAATACGTTTTTTAAAACAATATTCTTTAGAAGGCAACCCTTTTTCTTAGGACAAACCAAACCGACAGTCTCAATTCCATCGTCGAAATGGGTTCAGTGTTTACTTAACTTACTTTCATTATGTTACCACGATTTTTATATCAAACGTCGTTATGCTCACCGTACCAGCGACAACATCTGGCAAGAACAATGCTATCTCGGTTAATTGAAATCACGTGACTCAAACAAAATCTGTTTTATCGTCCTATTGGCGTTTTTACGACGGAAATTGTAACAATTATAGCTAAATAGGGAGTTTGATCCAGATTCTAGTAATAAAGTGACCTTATTTAACAAGTAGGGTGGTGTACCATTGGTGGTCACTATTTATCAACATTTGTTGCAAGAGCGATGGTGTAAATACAATATCAATGTAATTACAATTAAATAACTACATAATCAAAATGTATTATTAAATACCGACAAGGCATTGTCCCGTAGATGGTCGTAGCGTTTCCTCGCCGTATGAGCTAATGCTTTGAGCGAAATAGTCGCCAGCTCTTCAACGTTTACATGTGACTGATACCAATATACTAATATTCTGGTAAACATTGTTATATACTTAGCTTTATGAGTAAAATCTATCATGTGGCTTCTTGCTGAGGTTTGTTTTACCAACGTGTGTTCTTTGATTGTTATATATAACAACGTACTTAAATACTTATTGCTCTAGTATAGTTTTCCTCTACAAATTCCAATTAATATTGTAAAAAACGTCAATCCCATAACCGCCCTTGTAGCCTTATTGCAACGGCAATGTGAACAATATTTACTAAACGTACTCCCATCCATTCGTGCAATCCTGGTAAGTTGGTAACTACCGTACGGTGTGAAAGAGTGGGATATTTCTACGAGTATGTAGGAATCAAACTTTGCTTTACTTAATAACTACTCCTAAGTTTACCTTATGTTTAACGGTGGTATCTATTAGAAAAATTGTATACCTATAATACATTCTAGTCTCTAAGTAAAATACATCCTTTGTGACCCAAATGTGTCAAACCCAACATCAAGCCAAATAAGTTTGAATGTAGTCATTTCCATTATTTCTTTTACAACTAACCAAATTGCCTTCCGTTCCACTAATCCTGAATCAGACTTAAACGACGTGCGATAAAGTCGTAATTTCTTTACCGTGATGGTAATAATTTCCCGCGCCTTTTGGTCACGATCACGAAACTAGGTCATATTTATATGATGTACTCGGATACTTAGAGACATTGTAAAAAGTGCATAGACAATGAATTAACCAGTCGTACCATTTTGCGTGAGCATAAAACAGTATGGCGCTCCAAGACTTGTGTCCATAGTGATCGAGACATTTTCTAGCGTCAATGATCAGCCCCGGATCTAGGGGGGGGGGCAACCGGGGCACCTGCCCCGGGCGGCAGTTTCAGAGGGCGCCATAATGCCACCTTACCATACATTAGTGTTAATCAAACGCTCACGAGAGGGGGCGCTACATCAAGTTCTTGCCCCGGTTCAAAAAAAATTGCCCCGGTTCGAAAAAATCGTAGATCCGGGGCTGTCAATGATAACACTTAAAACCACGGGACTTGATACATTATAGGTACAATAGTGTAGGTGTTAGTAGTTGTATAGTATTTTTCTTGCAGGATGCTGACACGTTGGATGTTACCAGTAGCAATAACAAAAACCATAATAGTTGACTGAAAAATTGCAACAGTTTTTTTTATCAACTTTCTTTTCGGCCATTCCACTCTATTGTCCAAAAATGTCACAAGATATCCAACCCTAATTGTAATCCGCCCGTATAAGCACTAGCGATATTGTAACGGTGGTGCTCGCGTCACGCGATTTCACTGCCAAAACCGCCGCGGGCGCACTTTCTCCGGTCGCGTTTGAATTGTATACAAACATTGGAGATCGTCTGGTACAATTTTAAGGTCAGCTCTTGTGCCATCACTTGTAATATAATTTTAAACAAAAAAAAACCGACTTCAAATTGGCAATATTTTGAAAAGATTCTGTTTACTGAATGTAAAATCTTGACTTCATCATCAAATTACCGAAAACGCCGTACATCTCCATATAAAATTTGAAGAGTTCCCTCGATTTCTCCAAGATTCCATCATCAGATCCTGGTGTCGTGCCAATTGGACCAATTTCGAGTTATACCCTATCGATTAAAAAAAAAATTTGAAAATCGGTCCACGGGTCTCCGAGCTATCGAGTAACACACAAAAAAAAATAAAAAAAAATTAGGTCGAATTGAGAACCTCCTCTTTTTGAAGTCTGTTAAAAATACAGACAAGTTTGCACAAACAGACTAAGACAAACATAGAAACATAACGTCACTATATGGTACTGTTGGCAACCCCGAGTACAGAGTGCAAGTGTGCATTTTGGCAGTGTGGTGGATCACATTAGCTATTAATTTTCTTGCAGAAGTGTTGGACACTTGTGTTATACGCGTGTTTGGAAAGAAATATTGTTGGGATGTCTTAAACTGTCTAAAGTCGCAGGAATAGGTTGAACTCTGGAGTCCAAATTTTCTAGGTTATGTATATTATTCAAAGTTGTTCTAAGGAAACCCTCATAGCTACGTGTTCAGTCAGTCAGACGCGCCATTATCTGTCACAATAATTCATACAATAAACATTTGTCCCGGCTGCATTCCCAAATGGGGTAAGCAAGCACGCGAAACGCTAAATAAACAAATTCATGACAATTTCACGCCCAAAAATACCTTAACCTATCTTTAGTCTAGCCTAGTCTTTTACGACGACGACGATGAAATGGAAAGGTGTTATTCTAAGCACAATACGACAAAATCACGATAAGTACATACATACATATTCTCACGCCTGTATTTCCAAGAGGGGTAGGCAGAGCACATGAATTCAAAAATCCAGTTCCACGTTTAGCATTTTCAGGGTAATCAGATGGTTAAACGTGATATTGCAGTGACAGGTTGCTAGCCCATCGCCCACAATACACTAACCCTTTCCCAGGGAAACTTCCTTTCCACGGGAAGAAAGGGGGAGGTGCTATTCTAACCCGGCACCACACGGGACACGATAAGGCTGCATAAATATCTGATATGACCCTATTACTAAGGGCAGTAGGACGTGTGAGATATTTTTGCAGTCGCCGCCGAGGCAGATGATAATTCTGGCGACTGTACTATCGGCTTTCAATTAAGGTGGAGTGCCTACTTCAAAAGTGTCAATGGCCCGATTTAGTGACATGTCGGTGAAATTAAATCAAGTGCTAAATCATGTCGGGACAAGTACCCTTCACATTAGACCAGGCAATCGTGGCCGACAATGCATTAGCGCGCCATCTTGAGTATAGCTCCGGTGGTAATAATTTTCTCATAATTTTTTAAGAACTCTTTAAAGGAAATCTTGGAAAAATAAAAACAGTGTTGTCTATTTTTAAACGGCTGCCGATGACATTTGTATGGACGACCACACAGTCCCATTCAAATTCATGGGCGCCTAATAAACCAAACAGATTTGGATGGACAGCTGAAATAGTTTCCGTGTAACATCCCACGCTCCGCCATATTTGTAGGATCTAATTGTGTATGAGTCGTTAAAAATGGCACCGATCGTTTCCTAGTGATTTTGCATGTCATTATCGCGGGACTAGTTTATTTTTTGGGATGGTTGTGACACATTGGTGCTTTTACCTTTTACGGTGTGTTTAATAAAGGCACGAGGGCAGAATATTTATCTATTTATGTTTTTTTTCTTCGTTTCACTTTTAACTTCATATGGTTTTAGCTAATTCAATTTTATAACTTTTAAAAGGATAGAAAGTTTGGATAAGATAGTATTTTATATTAAGTTGAGTTGGATAAATAGTTGGATCCATCCTTTTGTGTAATAAATATTGGAACAGATCCGTTTTTAATAAAAATACATTATCTACAGCCATAGAGGATAGAACCTATAGAGAAACAATGTTCGCAACCCCGGTCCGCAAATAGTTTGTTGATTTCAACATACTAAACGTCACCGTCACTGTCATAGAAACTGTACAGAGCCAATAACCGTAGAGAAAAAGGCACTAGCGTTACGCGCGATCTTGGACCGGCCAATAAGAGCACAGCGATCACTTCAATTGTTTTGCGGAATAATTTCCGAACAACCAAGATGACATTAGTACTCTATAGGTTCTATCCTCAATGTCTACAGCAATACCATTCCATGGTACACCGAAAACGTCAACATAACAGAATAGGCATCACTCATTATTTTCCTATTGTTTCGTTGTAATTTGTTACTTGAAAGGTTTCCTAGTTTGGCTTGAGTTGTTCTTTTTGTTTTATCATTATCGCGATTATTTACTATTGTTCACGTCATGCACTACATAGGATGGAAAACATGCGGTAACTTAGGTAAACGTCCGCTCGACACCTAAACAGAAAATATTTCATTTGAGTAATATTATGTTTGTTTATAAATCTACGCAACACCTTTGTAGGTATTTTTTAAGATGAAATCTTTGATTGAATTTGTTTTATGTGGTCCTAATATCAACTAATATATGTTAGTCAATCTGATTACGTAAGTACCTATATGTCAAGTGATTTGGCTAGCAGGTTTTTTATTAGAATGTTAAATATCGAATAAAAATGAGGTTATTAATAAAAACAACGTTATTTTTATCTGAATAATACCTATTAACTAAATGTATAGTGCCGAAAACTAGTACAGCGTCGAGCACTGGGACGTTTATCTTATGAAAACAAAATAAAATTGCTAAAATTTAATAAAGCTTATTTCACATTGTTCAAAACTCAATTTTTAGCGTGCCTACATGTATTGTATCACGTCCTTTTTGGACTTTTTTGTGCAATATTGCGACAAAAGTGATTAAAACGGGTGTGACGTGGTCATACTGTTACTACCTAAGCTCACCATGCAACGCATTGACGAGTCAACAGAAGCAAACTCAAGTACGATTAGTACGAAAACTTTTTGGACTCTGAAATTTTTATGAACTTAAAATGAAGTAATAACAAAAACACATTGTACAGAAAAAGAAAAAAAAGATAGATCGCGAATAAAAGTAAGAAGCACAAAGGCGAACTTCACCCAAAAGGGATATGCGTAAACCTTTACGTAATAGGTGCAGTAATAATAGGAGTTTAATCGTAATAGATAAAGCGGTATAAAATCGAGCTATTTGCCTCGGAAAACTCCTTCAAGATTTAACCCTGTGTCCGTTACGATATCGAGAATAAGGATAACATTCTAGATCAATATTTTCGTCGCCCAGCCTTCGGTGTGGCGTGATCGTGATCGCATTCCTCTAAAGTTGCTGTTTACGAAAGGACAGACGGGCCTATGCGCGGCCCAGTCCGCTGTGTGTATGGAAAACGGTCGGATTACCGAGTATTGACCGCTGGCGCAGGGAACAGATTAAGAACAGTAGTCAAGTGCCTCTAGTGTTGTCGCTGACACGACTCCATTGCGTTTGGGAGCGTTTCATGATGAACACATTTGCAGCTTGTGAAGCGTATTGGCAAATCTGTTGTTATAGTATTTGACATAAGGCTTATTTTAATAGCGGTAGGTACAGCTCAGTTATCAAATGCTAGTTTCGATGTAACTGTGTAGGTTGCAAGGGGCAAGCTAGTTTGATATTTCAGCGTTAAGCTGTCACGGAAGCCTTAGATTTAGTCGACTGTCCGACAAAATGAAGGTACTTTGGGATACATTTATGCTTACCAAAAGATTTCCACTGTCACGCTAAATAGTAGGTAAACAAACTTAAAAGAGCGCATATTAGATTTATTATGCCTTTTTTGCTTATGTCAATCTTTCTGTTTCCATTTTCAAAGCAAACTTCTTTTACACAGGCCTAGCTTACCTAGCTCTTTGTCTAAACTCGAAAGTAGATTAAATTTGTATTCTCACATGTTTCTTACTGCTCACCTCTGGTTTACTGCCTCGATCCTACGCTTATTACACATAGCAAACCAGTTTGTGTTGACTCAATGAACAATGAGAGGCTATAGGCTTCCATTTTATTGCGCATTGGTCACGCAAAACATCATTTTTTGCCAAATACCTCTATTACATCGGTTCTAGCTACTTCTTTAGGTTGTCTGGACACTGATTCAAGTGGGAGTTCTCTAAGGAGGTTTAAAATTAGCTGTCATTTGAGCTCAACGCCGTTCTAGTCGAGTACGTCAGAGAATAAAATACCGCAGGTAAAAAGCGCCAGCTAGTGACAGTTCTTGGAATCAAAATATCCAAACCGTCAACACTGAAACTTTTACCTTGTTGGTCACGATTTTCGTCACTAAAAACTTTGTTGACCCGGAGCCCAATCTTGCTGCCGGCTGTTTGAAAAGCAAACAGCAATTGCGTCACTAGCCCTCGTCATCAGAGCTGTTAAAATGTCAGGTGTTATTGATATATTGGATAATATTTTACCCATCGCTGTTAATTTGTGGTAAGACATATCTTAGAAAGATCTAGAAAGACGAATTCGGATTTTGAACGCGCTTGATAGCAGCACTAGTGTCACGTCAACACAGATATGATTTTTCGCCAGTTACCATCATACCAAAGTACTTGAAAAGACAACTCTAATGGACACAAACTCGATGGTGTTATGCTGTTTTTTAATAACCCTTTGGCTATCTTCCAGCTGCACAATCAAGCATGTCATAATAATTTGGCGATGTCATAAAATTTACAAAAGCGTGCCAATTTTCAGCACAATCGGATACCGGAAAATCGGTAAATGGTCCAAAGTTCGTGTCCGTTTTGAGCAAAGGGAAGTTAAATAAGCGTTCATAAAGTTGAACACTCTATTGTGAAAGCAACATCATTCCCCTTCAAACACATTCACATCATTCACGCTGGCTTAAACACATTTCGTTAATGTTAATTTAGGATTCGATGGAAACCAGTTTGGCAACGCGCCGTGAGTCAGCTATAGGCAAGGACGTTTACGAAAAATACGAAACAAGAAGGCTCGTGTGTTCCAACCTTGTTGCAATCAGCTTCTGCTGTAAATCGAAGGATTTCTTGGTACGCACGCCAAGGATCACTGCGACACGGTTCCACAGTATCGCAGAACGTAGAATTATCGATAGTTACTGTGGTAACCGATATGCGGGACACGTTGAAATAAACTGTTGATATCGCTAAGTTGTTGATATACGTTTAAAGTTATCAATTTGATTTCTCTACTTGGCATGTGGTTGTGTACTTTTCAAAACATACTTAATACAACTGAACACTTTTGGCTAGCGCAAAGCGAATCGCGAAGCGTGGAGCCCCAGGCACTAGCTATTACGTCAATTAAAATTGACAGTCAATTTTCACCAAACAGACTACGATTTTTGGCTGAGAAAACACTTCAACAATGCAGTCTCTACACACACCACGTCTATTGTTCCAAATAGGGTATAGGCGGAGCACACAAACGCTACATAGGGAAACACATGACTATTTCATTATTTAAGTTGATAGATTTTAAGTTAAGAGGTATTATAGTGACAGGTTGCTAGCCTGTCGCCTGAAATATACCAAACCTATTTCCTTAGTCGCTACTTACAACATCCACGAAAGAAAACCAGACGCCACCCGCGTGATTTAGTCTCTAACCTAACCTACATCAAGCCAAACGTCACCACCGCCATCTATTGACAAAACCAACGTGCCGCCAGCGCCATCTATCGAAAAGTCAAACCCTTTTTTCCCTAAAGGGCGTGTCGATGTCGGTGTTATTGCTTAGCAATAGTACGTCGTAGGTTCGAACTATCTACTCGGGGAATACGTAACGCTTATGTCAGAACGCCAAGGTGAATTGTGGGTGTGCGCTTGCGCGGCGATTGTGCGCAGTTGCGATGATCAACGTAGATCTTTAGAGTGGACAACTGAGCCCTTTTTAGGGTTCCGTGCCCGAAGTGTGAAACGGGACTCTACTAGGTATTACGACTCTTTTCTGGCGAAATTATCGCAATTATACAATTACAATACATACATAACATAAACGTCACGCTTATATCTCCAAAAGGAGATGGCAAAGCAGTTGAAACGTTACGTCATAGTCGAAAAAATTACTACTTCGTTTTTGGTTTATTAAACATAGAGGAAAGAGGTAATAGTGACAAGTTGCTAGCCTGTCGCCTAAAACATAAATAAACCTCTCAGTCTCCTTTTACGACATCTATGTAGGACAAAAAAGTTTCGATCATGTTTCGGAAGTCGATTGAATATAACGATTCTGCTATTTTACATGTACTTTGTCTAATTCAAAAGCCAATTTGTATGACGAGAATGTGAGGGCTGTTACAAATTCGAATTCATTATGATTTTGATATGACCAAGACCAAACTAGCGACTGTAGGGAAGTAAAAGATTTTTTAAATATGACGCGTTATATTTTACTGGCGTCTGACGTGGTTGTACATAATTTTGATGAGGTTTAAGTATTTACCCGAATATTAACATATACAAGTTACAATAGACATACTTAAACTCTTTTCATTCACCCGTATCAAACATAGGTCGTTACTAAAGTAGTAATCATTATGCGCACACAAATAAATATAATGTGTTATGTATTATACAACGCTAATTAAATATTTGTACACGAAAGTTATGGTTCTCAATGAACGCAGCATTGCCAGATGTTAGCAAATATTACTTACTCGGTGTTACATTCATTGTTTATAAGTGACTAATTGTATCAATGAAATTAATAAAATAGTAGAACAATCGGGAATGAAAAACGCACGCGGCATGGCGTATTTTAAAAGGACCCATCTCCGTAGAAAACTCAAGGCAGACAAACCTTTTGAAATCGGCTGGACAATATAGCCGCAGTCACTTTTTGCTGTAATCTGATTGGCGGATAGTCTGACAAGAATTGAAAACAGGTATAATAATAGCCAACTAACTGACCTCTACGAGTTTTTACATGTAAATACGTCGGGCTTGGTATCTTACCGTATATATGACAGCTATTCAAACCACATTTTTGCTAGGGCTGGATTCCTTGGTGTCTCAAAAAAATACACTACGCTACAGTTACATTTGTTTATCAATCAACAGGATCAGCTCTCCGAAAATTGGCTCGTACTTTTATTGTTCTTTGTAATCCAACAGCCCCATGCGCTTCTCTAAGAAGTGTTGGTGGGGTGTAGTACCGCGGACGTTAGCGGGGAGTGAAGGCGGCGAGGGAAGGGTCACATCTTGGGCAACCGTCTTGGGAACAAAAAAAACTATCTAGCGACACGTCTCAACTTTTAAACTAGGGTTTAGATTTCATAAAATAAAATGATGTAACGCCTATACATTACCTGGTGTTTTTCTATATTTAGTCAGCCTAACCGTCGATTGATTTATTTATTACGTTACAATATTTTTACTAGATCTTAGGCCCCTTGATGTAAAAATAATAAGAATAGGCTGACCCTCTCCACGCCCCTGTTTATTACCTATTTATTGCATAGGAATCTAAAGGAAAACCGTTTGTTTGATTTAACAAACAAGTAAAAATTCAGATATCTATAAAGGTAAGGAACTACACATGATTTAAGTAGGTAGATTACTTCTAATATTTGCGGATAGTTTACCACCGTTAGATGCTTTAGTCTTAATACACGACTTCAATGAGACTATGTTTAATACGAGCATACATTCATCAATGCATAAACGAAATTAAGTACCAATACAAAGCGTAAACAATCAGATGCAAAAATATTAAAGTCATGTATTCACGCTTAACGACAAACACAGATTACTAATTTGAAGATGTGCCATTTCAGTTTTAAAACGATTCGTCAACATAGTGACGTCTGTGGCTATAATTAGATACGTTAGTGTTTATTGTATGTTGTACCTTGAAAGCCCGGGAATGTATGTGTAGATGTGATAATAACTGTTTAGATAAGTTATATTACCTTTATTAACTTTTATTATAATTATGAAACTTAAAAAAAAATACTGTATTTAGAAAAGGGTTACTTTAAGATATGGTCCCGTAGATGGCAGCGTTTCCTCGCTGCATCGCAATGCGGTGAGCGAGGAAGCTGCCAACTCTTCGGTCCCCAGTTGTATTCGCAAATGCTTGGAGATTTCTTTTACAAGGTTAAGAGCGTGCAAACAAAATTCGGTGATTTTGATGTTTTTCAAATGCTTTAGAAAGCTATAAATCCTTAAGTTTTTAAAGAAAAACTACTGTAACATATAAATAAACTCTTTTTCTAGGGATTAACGGAAAAAAATATTTTATTAGCAACACAGATTTCTTTTACTTAGCCAATTTGTTGAAGGGTTTTCACAAAAATACGCGTCAGAGCTCTCTTTCACTTGAAAATTTTCCATTAAAATTTACCATAAACGATATAAACTTGTTATTATCTGATAGACAATATAGTCTACTGGGGATTAACGGATTAACATGAATCAAATTATTGGTTTTTATTATTCAAATATCATTTTACATAATTTCAAAGTTGAACCATTACTTTATTTTTTTTCTCATTGATTTTAATGTAATTACAAATGAAACAATTTTATTGTAAATTTACAGAATATGTTTAGTCTAACCATATTTTTTTCATGGCTAAATATGAGTTAATTTACATTTCACGATTTTTTAAACATTGGTCCAAAACCACTAAGGTCAGGTGGGGGAAGAGAAACGCAGGGATAAGAGGGCTCTACAGACCATAATCACTCGTAACTCGACGAGTTATGGTCTGTGGTGCCTCTTACCCCTACCCTGCCCCTGAATTTCTCTTCCCCCACCTGATCTTATATTACGTTCGTAAAAAATGTGTGCGCCCTCTTAAGGGTTTCGGATCCCACGGGCTCAAGGTCCCGAATCGAATGGTATACTGAGTAGCCCAAATATGACAGTGAACATTTTAACCTATGGTCGGGTATACGTGTCTGAAAACCCCTGTGATGTTTTTTCCAATTTTTTAACCGACTTCAAAAAAAGGAGGAGGTTCTCAATTCGGCCTAATTTTGATTTTTTTGTGTGTATGTTACTCGATATATCGGAGACCCGTGGACCGATTTTCAAAATTTTTTTTACGGGTATAACTCGAAATTGGTCCCATTGGCACGAAACCAGGATCTGATGATGGAATCTTGGAGAAATCGAGGGAACTCTTCAAATTTTATATGGAGATGTACGGCGTTTTCGGTAATTTGTTGATGAAGTCAAGATTTTACATTCCGTAAACAGAATACTTTCAAAATATCAAAATATTGCTAATTTGAAGTCGGTTTTTTTTTGTTTAAAATCATTAAATCTGAAAATATTGCCCCGTCTTTAGTACTCCGGTTTTTAGTCAGCCGCAGCACCGCAATGTCTCGGGACTTGTGTACGGGACGTAAGATGAATAACACAGGGGGCATTGGCCTGAAAAGCGATGAAAGAATTGTCTCCCACAAGGTCAAAAATAAAAAAAAATCAGGAAATATTTTTACGGGTTCTCAGACGCGTATACGGTCACTAGTTAAAATATTGCCGGTCAATTCCCGGCCACCCTGTATACGTCTTTGTATCGATATTAGCTCTACAGTATCGGGTAATTTCGTAAGCTTTCATAGATTTGTGACTGTCATTTATTTTGTCAACATTTAGTTCTGGAAAGGCAAACGTTCACTATTAAAAATGTAACATGAACAAATTATGAGCTCTATACATTAAACTACCGTGAGACTCACTCATGTTGAAAAATTATCGGATAACTTACGTTTAATAACGCAATCGCGCGAAGAGAGCCGAGGCGCGCAGTTCGCGTTTGGCAGCAGCAGCTGCCGCGGCTCCTAGATGAAGGGCTACGAATTAGTCCGAAAGATGTCGAGCTAGATTCATTTTTTTAAACGTGAGCTATCCGATAATTTTTCAACACAAATTATGAGCTCGATTAAACATAAACGCTCAATTTCCTCGACTCACCGTGTCAATGGCGCTTGTGCTGTCTACGCCATTAACTCTAAGGTTATCTAATAATGCTTAGTTATTACTTGTTCGTGACTAGGTACATAATACTGCGTGTGTAGGTACACAGTTTAGGTATTAACCTACTAGTCTTTACTTATAGGTAAACGCGAGATTCCTAGAGGTGGTGTTAGGTTTTGAATAACTGTGTTTCTTGTCCCCGTGTGGTGCCGGGTTAGAATAGCACCTCCCCCTTTCTTCCCGTGGGTGTCGTAAGAGTCGACTCCGGGAAAGGGTTAGTGTATAGTGGGCGATGGGCTAGCAACCTGTCACTACAAAATCACGTTTTACCATCTGGTTACCCTGAATTTGCTAAACGTGGCACTGGATTTTTGAATTCATGTGCTCTGCCTACCCCTCATGGGAATACAGGCGTGAGAATATGTATGTATGTGTTTCTTGCGCGGGTGTCGAGGTAACTAAGGAAACAGGTTAAAAGGGTAAAAGTTCAGCGTCTTTTATCTAACTTACATACATACATATTCTCACGCCTGTGTTCCCAAGAGGGGTAGGCCGAGCACATGAATTAAAAAATCCAGCACCACGTTAAGTTTCAAGGTAATCAGACGGTTAAACGTGATATTGCAGTGACAGGTCGCTAGCCCGTCGCCCACAATACACTTTTTCCCAGAGTCGACTCTTACGACACCCAGGGGAAGAAAGAGGGAGGTGCTATTCTAACCCGGCACCACGCGGGCACTTATCTAACTTATTGCCAATAATTATGATATTATCATGTCGTATCATGTAGTGAAGTAAATCAATAGATTTTTCCACATAATTTACGTGCTTGTGAACTACTGTTTTCAAAACATAATACAAGGTGTCCAAAAAGAGTATCGGGTATTTGTTTTAGCGCTGAAGTTGATTCGGAGCGGCGAAGGGGCGCGGGGTGTACATCGTTGCATCCGCTATTTTGTTCAGTTTTAAGTCGCAATGGAGCAGTACCCGGTGACGCAAAGCGCTTTTTGCATACGAGCGTATCTTGGAAACGGTAATTCAATTGTTACTGCTCAAAGTTTGTATCGTACACGCAATTCGTCACGTGACGACGACATTAGAAAATGAATTTGCATGTTCGAAAATACAGGTGCGACGGTAAAAATTCAAAACTCAGGTCGCCCTCGTTATGTCTGCGACCAGGAATAATCCGACGAACGTAAGTCAATTGCAAAAAACATCAGGGAAGAAATAGCAGCAATATCAAAGGCTACGTGTCAGCGTGTTATCACTAATCTTCGTTCCAGGTTAGAAGAGTGCCAGCAGCGTAATGGTCACCATTTGGACAACATAATCTTTTCGAATTAATTTTTCATTTAGTTTTATAATAATAAACATTTAAAAAAAACAATAATTACCAACACCTTTTGTTTTATTGAACTAACAAATACCCGAAACTCTTTGTGGACACCTTGTACATGAAAATAATCGAGCTGAACTCGACTTAAAATGTGAGTTATCTGTAGTTTTCAAGATATGTGAGTCTCACGGTAGTTCAATATAAACCATAGATAGTTAAGATATTGGGACGTGCCTTCAGAGGTTTGATTGTTTTCGCAACTTTACGGAACCCTAAAATAACTCTAGTAAGGCTTACTAATGACACTACTTAGTAGCAGATATCGTGTAAGTGAAGGTACTTGCACTGAAGGTGTAGGTAAGGTCATGTACTTCATAATTAGCGTCATGTGACGTTCTGTACGCTTAATTAGGAAGTGAAACGGATGTAGGAAGGCTAAGCTAGGAACCTAGTTTGAATTGAGGTTATACCCTCTATCTTCCAAGTCACATGACATACCCTGACGGTTGTAGTATCTTTAAACCACAGAACAGAAAAACTAGTTTTTTCTGTTCTGTGCTCTAAACAATCCGTCCTATTAAGTATGCTTAGGTAATAAAATCCATTTTTTTTGTAAATATCACGCATTCCCCGTGTGGTGTCGGGTTAAATAACACCTCTCCGTTTCTTTCGTGGATGTCAGAGGTTTTGGGTATGCTTTAGGCGACATGCAACCTGTCACTATACCTTTTTCATCTGTTTATCCTAAAATTATGCTATAAGTGGCTACGAAGGTGTAGTCGTTTTTTGCTAAATGTCACGTGTTGTGTTCATCGGGAACGCTGTATTCCCTGCGGGGTAGGCAGAGACGACAAAGAGCCATTTGCGCCTCTGGCATACTTCTCTGGCTTCTTTCACATTCATCCCTCTCGTCATACATGGTCACAGACCTCTTCGTGGGAGATGCTATAAGATAAAAAATAGCCCTCCAGTTTCACTTAGTGCCAGACAAGCAAGACAAGATTTTCCTCTTAAAAAATCTTTTAAAACACTGCCGTATAGTTTAACAAATTTTCCTTGATCATTGTTCTAGAAGGCTTAAGTGTTATGGAGTGATTAGCTGCAGATGATCTTGGGCCATTGATTTTAATGAACAGCCTGCTAATGCCGTCAGTTTAGGATGATTATGACTTCGCGGTAGCTCTAATGTCTTCCATTTCAGTATCAGTAATTATAATTAGGCTCACCTAAACACAATTCAGCCCTCATAACCAGTGCACTAGCAACTTGTAAAGAACATATATATAACAGCGTAAAGAGATTTTCTTCCTACAGGGTCGAAGCATCTGCGATGAATGTTTCAGGATTTGTATAAACGTTTTTTTAGCGAGTAATTTGCAAATTGCATGTATACCTAGTCGAATAAGACAAGTGCAATTGCGTAGTTTAACACTCGAATCCTCACCCACGGCAAAACATATTTGCAGATACCGTCTTACTGACATTGCATTGTTTGTTGCTCTGAAAAGGAAGTGTGGTCAGGATATAATTTGGTTCGACCGCACTTTTATGTGACTTATAATCTAGTCTAACTTAGAGTTCTGATAAAGAGTCGATAAATTTGAACTCTAAGGCAATAAACGCTACTCGGTATGAGTGTCACTTCTGTTGAAGCTTGTCATAATCTTTTCGTATTGTCAAATCATCTTCACCTCCTCGATAAAGACTATGTTCAGTCATCAATCATCATGAATTAATAAATAAATATCCCGTAACTTCAGACTACTTTAAAGTTATTTCCTTTAAGAATGGGATTGGGATACTTTCGTCTATCCCAGTCTTACTTCTTCCTTCCAGAGTTAAAATTTCAATGATTTTCCAAGTGGTGATTATGAAACCGGTTATTACTGGTTACTGAGGCGACCAATCACTGCGATCGCTGTTACCAATCACCAATCATTTGTATTAAACCGCTGCAAGCCTTACATGTGAAGTTGACGCAACATCTCGCATTGTACCGATATTTCGTTGCACCGCTAATTAGGCAATGCATTGTTCTGCTTTCATAATCGCTATTGTTTCTCGCCAATCTCAGTTTGGTATTAATTGGACTAGTTTTTTATATTCAAGGTCAGATTCTGCGTCTGAGGGTTAGGGTGAAGTTACATCTATCAGCATCGAATCGCATTTTGCCATACAAAAACGCGCTATTGTATGGATATCCGTCAGCATCAATTCACCCTTCAGCATCGATTCAGCTTCAGCATTAAATGCTTATAAGTGTAACTATCCACTTCGCATGCTGAAGAATGCTTAATCTAGACGAAGCATGAGAACGGCTGCTTAAAGCGTGAGATTAGATGCTTTCGGATGAGAATAGCTGCTTACGCATGCGACAGGACGCTTGCGATTGAGAACGGCTGCTTAAGAGTGAGAGGCGGGATGCTTACGAATGAGAAAGGCTGCTTACGCAGAGAAAAGGAGAAAGAGTGCCGAACAAAATAGACGAGGAAAAATTTTAATTAACATTTCATTTGCGGCGTCCTGATTGCAAACAGCATGCGGCAGCATACGATAGCATGCGGCAGCATATAAAAGTACGCGATAGGATACTTAAGCAGATAAAAATATGCTATAGCAGCTGAACGCATGCGATGCGTATAGTGAGTTTAAAATCATCCAGCTAAATGCGATTCGATGCTGATAAATGTAACTTCATCCTTAGATTATGTTTATAAATGTTATTAGCCTTTAGCAACATAACGATTCTTAACAGCCGATGTGGGTCTTTTTTATTAGTATTGTTTTTTAATACAACATTCAGCTGAACCGTGTGGCATCGGGGTTAGAATATCACCTCTCCTTCTTCCGTGGATGTCATAGAGGCGACTAAGGATAAATTAAATAGGTTCATGTATGGTTTAGGCGACAGACGGTAATCTGTCACTTTTGTTCCTCATAAAATCTAAAAGTGGCTGCAACACCATACCCCAGTGATTCTCACCCGGGGTGGGTTATTTATACTCTGTATTTTGAACTTTTTCTTTCTTAAAGCCGTGGTAGCCCAGCGGTTCGAACAGTGGCCTCTCAAGCTGAGGGTCGTGGGTTCAAACTCCGGGCTCGCACCTCTGAATTTTTTGGAATTTATGTGCGATATCGAATTTGATATTTATCACGCACGAGCTATTCGGTGAAGGAAAACATCGTGAGGAAACCTACACACGGTAATTCAACGTTGTGTGCGAAGTTCCCAATCCGCACTGGGCCCACGTGGCCCATACTGAGAGGAGGCATGTGCCCTGCAGTGGGACGTAATAGTGAATTAATAGCTTACTAAAGAGATATAGGGGAGCAAGCATTTATCTCAAAGCCAAACAAAAAACCCGGTGACGTTACAAATAGTCTGATTCAAAAACAAATAACTTAATTCGTTTATGGACCACGGAAACCGTCGCCATAAAATGCATCGCTCCTGCGTTATTCGTATCGCTGGCCTTGTCATACCAACGGAATACCTAATAAGCAAGAACAAGAGATCGGTTATTTGTCGATTCTGATAGCGTTGGCGTTGTATAAATATTCATTCGGTGTTTGTTGATTACGTATAAACTGCGCGATTGGTTTTTGCTTTATAAAAAAGTAAAAAAAAACAACTTTTAAGTAAAACGGTTTTATTTTAGTCTAATCAATGTATATAAAACCGTTTTACTTAAAAGTTTTTTTTTTTACTTTTTTTTTCGAGTTTTTTTTTTTTTTTTTTTAATTTGATATAGTGCACTATTCTCCTCGCAAAGACCTTTCAATTGATACCCATATTGATGGAGTTGATAAGAAATAGGCTATCCGCCATTTTGTAGCGGCGGCCATTTTGAATTTACAATAACAATGAATATACATTATTGTATTGTCACCGAAACTAAAAGTGTATACCAAATTTCAGATCAATCAGTTGACGGAAAGAGGGTGAAATTTCAATTTCTAAATTTGAACCAACAAAGAATTAATAAAGAATACCTAATGAACGAATAAACAACGACTAAAACAAACGGGGTATGCTAATTAAACCGTTTAAAAATACGGTTAAGATAATGCGAGAAGCGAGCTGCGGCCACCGGCTTCAACCGTGTGCGGTGAATCCATACAAAATGTATGAAAGATACAGGAAATATGCCGGTGGCGGCGTTTTGTTTGTGGCTGGTGGCCCGTGTACGAGGACCCTTAGCACGGCATCCTATTTTAATACATTGGCTCATTTCAACCATTGTTTCTTTGCCAATTCTTCGACAAAGTCATAGGGAACTCCACACTTTTCCTAGAGCGTGGCGAAAATTGGAATCAAAAGTTTTACTTATAGTTTGTTTTTGTTCTACTAACGTTAATAGACAGCGCTGCTACTGCCTGAAAAGTTAATTTGGTGTGTCATAATTTTAATAGTTAGAAATGTCGTTGATACGCTCGCTCGCCGTTTTCTGTTACATATTTTCCATATACTTTTTTAGTGATGCTCTTATGAAAAATGTCATCAAAAACCTGTTAACCTAACCTAACCAACCCTAAAAAAAAGTAACCTTTCTTTCGAGTCCTTCTCATCAGTCTACTTCATTGCAGGAATCCCTGTCAGATTGGGAGCGGGGTGCCTCAGACGTGCAGGCGCCCGCGCCGCTGGCCGGCGCCCCGGGCCGCAAGTGGAGCGCCCGGAGCGCGCACGCGCAGGACACAGCCACCGATCAATCACCGCCCGTCACAAACGCCACGGACGCTTGCAAACTTCTCATTGTAAGTCTAACCTAACCTAACCTAACCTAACTTCGTTAACATCTTTAGTACAGGGTGCCCACGAGATGAAAGATTTGAACAGCATTTTTGTAAGGGAGTAAAATTTAAACATTTTGCTTGGGCTCGGTAATTGGATGTTTTTAAAAAAACGTCATTGTAGAAAGGTTAAAATTTAAAAAAATTTGGAAGTTTACTTTATTTAGCTGTATCTCGTGATTCTGAGTAAAATAAATATAAAATTACTTCTTTTTTGATCTAAAACAGTCCTGGTTTAGTCTATATAAAATTTTATGTCTCTAGCCCATTTAGATACTTTCGTGATGCTATATTATGTAAGGCAAGGAACACAAAACTCAGTCGTGCCTTCTCTCGCAACCTCCCGATCCAAATAGATTTCTAATGGCTCTAACGTAGAGCATTTAGCGCGTTTATGCAATAAAGCAATCAAAGCCCTTAGTGGCAAATTGCTATTGATGGGTCCCGTAATACGAAGCCATGTCAATTGGGGTTAAACGGGGAATTAGCTCGCTGCAACCGCGTGGATTCGCCCACATCCATGCACTTCCTTGTTGATTAATATACTATTTTATAAAGGCCTTGTGTGGCTTAGAATAACACTTCTCCATTTTCAGTGGACATCGTAAGATGCGATTTTAAAAGACTGGGTAGAAAGCTGGCACTGACACGAGTCCATCTCGTCTGCGTTAATACGCATCAGTTTGTATGGGAACTGAGACAGCGCCCCCCAGCGGCACGTTTAAACAACTGTCGTGATCGACAAGACAAACGTTCCCATACATAATTTTAAACAAAAAAAAACCGACTTCAAATTAGCAATATTTTGAGAGTATTCTGTTTATTGAATGTAAAATCTTGACTTCTTCAACAAATTACCAAAAACGCCGTACATCTCCATATAAAATTTGAAGATTTCCCTTCAGTTCTCCAAGATTCCATCACCAGATCCTGGTTTCGTGCCTATGGGACCCTTTCGATTAAAAAAAAAATTGAAAATCGGTCCACGGGTCTCCGAGATATCGAGTAACATACACACAAAAAAAAAAATTTGGTCGAATTGAGAACCTCCTCCTTTTTTTGAAGTCGGTTAAAAATGATGCGTACTAACGCAGAGTGACTCGTCTGTTCGTAAAGATGTCACTTGGGTTACCTACTAACTGAACCTCTTGTTATTTGTTCTCGTGTATACCTACTGCAAAGGTTATCTAAAGTAATTCTATTTCCTTTCCAGTACATTGGTGACGCTACAAAACCAATATGGCGGCTGTCGCTCTGCGGCGGGAACGCGGCCGCCGTCGCCGCCCGAGCTGGCACCAAGCTACTCCCCCCAAAGATCAGAATAGCCTGGAACCCCCCATCCTCGCCGTACCAACACACAGAGAAACTAAGGCTGGTCGTCACCGCAGTCAACAGTGGTATGTGGTTCCCTTTAACCTCCATCTCTTACCAAGAGTCCATAAAATACAGATAGGTACATACAGAAGTAAATGTCTATAAGGGGCAGCGCAGACGACAGACTTTTGCGCGATCGAGTCTGCGGAGCAATAAAAACTCTGAATGGAAACTGTCTGCGCGCCATTCAGAGATTTTATTGCTCCGCAGACTCGATCGCACAAAAGTCTGTCGTCTGCGCAGCGCCTTAGACACCGCTCGCAAACATTATCTCATGGGACCAGTCCAGCGATGCGAATTGCTTTTGTGAACGATTCGGCAACCTTTTCAAGAGTACTACCGGAACTGTTAAATTGTAACAAATGTCTTAATTAAATGCCTTTAAAGTGATTTCCATTAGCTTACTGTAGAAAAATGTATATAACAATGAGAATTTATTACACTTTAAAATTTAATAATCATTCATTTCGCCAATGTTTAAGTCGTCCCAAGTTGAAATGTTATAATTTAAGTAACAATTATTCTATAATAAATCAAACAACTAGACATAAATGCCACTACCACGACAGTTTCATGTGCATACGCCTTAATTGACATCCCTAAGATGACCCCCGAGCATAGATATGAAAAGTGAAATACATACCCTTGATTTGACTATTGTTTATTTTGTGACTCTGATCATCAAACACTAGTAACCAAACAATCCCTCCAGGATCTGTCTGCAACAACGACACCCAATTCATCTGCGGGGTTACCAGCCTCTGCATATCCTCGTACCTCGTCTGCGATGGAGTCCGCCACTGCCCAGGGGGAGAAGATGAGGATTCCTCAGCCTGCATGCATAGGAGGGACCCTCCACTCTTGGAACTACTCAGACGCTTTGCTGCGAGGAACCAGGAGCTGCTAGGCTTGGACCAGCCTGATGGGATGACGAAACCTTCTGTTATAAGTGAGTATCTGGTCTTCTGTTTTTAGTTTAACCAGGATGACATAAGAACGAAGTCATTAATCTTTTCGGTGGAATATCCCTCTAGATTTCTGTTCTATATGCCACATGAAACGTGATGACCAAATTGACCATTTCACGCTTCGCAGCTACTTCTAGCATAATTTTAGGTTCTAAAACAGATGGTAGAGGTAGAAGAGTGACAAGTAGCCTAAAGCATACCTGAACCTGTTTCCTTAATCTCCTCATACTTATACAGGGTGCTTCAGGAGGAAACCGCATAACTTCACCAGCGTATAGCTGAGGTCATAACGATTAAAAAACGTTATATGAACATAGGTCGAAATATGACTTTTCACTTTTTTCACTTTTCATACAAACTCAATAAATTGATATTGGTTCACCAGTAACACAATGTTTTAGGATGAGCTGGCAACGCACAAACGCTCTGGCAGAGTCACAAAGACATTTCTTGTACTACACCACATTGGCAAGAATCTAAACTTACGCATGTATTCGTGTTATATGTGAATAACTGGAGTCCAAACTTCATAACGTTTACAAGAAAACGACAAAATACCCTCGAAATAGTTATAACCACAAAACTTTACAAATTAAAAACACTCAGCATTACGTTGAAATCAAATTGGTGATACAAAACTAGTGCTTCTTACTTAATTAAACTAACTCAGTTGTTGAAATTAGCCTGATTAAAAGGATGAAATCACTACCCCAACATACGGACTTCTTAGATTTAGTAAGACAAAAATATGACTTAGGGTAAACCATTGTCCAGAGCTATAAGACACGCTCAATTTTTATCACCATCTTGATTTCCCCCGTGCAGATGTAATTTAAACCAGGTGATTTGAAACTTCCAGTGAAGATAAGCGAGGGCGAGCAGAAATCCAACGCGTTCATGGAATTCGCGGCAGCCTTGAAGCCCTACGGGCCTTGGAGCTACCTTGTTGTGGGCATGCTCGTCTGCGCCACCATACTCATGTTCTGCTTAGCTTGGGGTAAGTTCCTTCATCAGACATTGTTTAACAGTAACTAAAGGACGGTCGCGGAGGATAGCGAAATTCGAGCGTTGACCCGTGCCATCTCTGTCGCACGCGTGCAGTAATATTGCTCTCTCGCTCGCACTTCAGCACGTGCGTCGCACTGTGTGAGCGTGAGGGCTATATTAATGCACGCGTGCGCCTACCCAGGCGGAGCCCACGAAACGCTCCATAGACAAAGGCCCTGCGCAGACGACAGACTACCCGCGACGGACTTTTTAGTCTGTGAAAATAGTGTCTATGGAATTACATGCAGTAACGCACACGACGCGCAAAAAGTCCGGCGCACAATGCATACAATCGACGCAGACTTTTTGTGCGCCGCAGACTCGATCCCACAAAAAAGTCTGTCGTCTGCGCTGCACCTATATCATGACTATCTCACGTTTTTTAGGTTATGAGTTGGCAGGTATAATAGTGACAGGTTGCTAGCCTGTCGCCTAAAATATACCTTAATCTATTTCTTCTATTTCTATTTTCTATTTTTATTTTCTATTTCTTTGGTCACCACTTACATCCTGAAGAAATGGATAGGTGTTTTTCTAAATCCGACACCACACTGCCCAGTATAGTAGCAACTACATTCGACAGCCACTGTTACAAGGAACTGCGACTTTTATACACTGCCCTTCCTCATTTACTCTTTATCATTTTCAGAATGCTGCTGCAAACGCTCCAAGCCTTCAGACACACCCATGAACATCCCCGCGTCTTGTATAGACCTGTCCCCGACAGTGACAGTGACTGGGGCATCTCAACACCTCTTTACCAGCACGCCAACCGCTTCTCCGCCGGAGTACGAAGCTCCTCCATCTTACTCCTCACTCTTCCCTCGGGCTTACAAGTGCGAAGAGCCAGTGCCCCAGTGCTCGACACAGCCTGATTAGGATTTTTCAAATTCAGCCGCATCTCAGAAACTTGAACACTATTTTGAAGGCATCTAGGATGGTTCACGCGAAAGAACAAAGTGTGTGGCGGAAATATACTAAAGTTTTGAGAGTGTTTTAATTTGTTTGAGATGTGGTTTAGGATATCGGAGATTTTGGGTTTTTATAGAAGAATCAATTACCAATTTATCAGAACATGGAGTGGACAAATCTCTAATAAGAATATAGGTCCTTTTAAGTAACCATTCGAATCTCTTTACTGCAGTGCAGCAGTGTTTGACGTTTACATCGACGACATAACACTTGCTTTTGGTCAATCTGGCACTGTCTGCTTCACTCATTCGCAAAGTTTAACTGAAAGAATGAGCTCTTATAATTTTTAAAACGTCCTTACTAGATTTTTACAACTGGGATTTAAAAATGTACTGCAAAAAGCTCAAGATTTCCAGTATGTGATGATTTTTTGTTAGATATTGTTTCATCTTAATTCCTTTGCCGGGGATAATGAATGGAACGCGAGTTTTGATTTTGAATGATGGTAAGAATGAGTAAATTTACTTGTCGTTGGGTTCAGAGAATAAATTATGATTCAATGACACAAGGCGACCGAACTATATAAAATCATGTTTTACCGTCACATCCAATGAAATGTGATCTATGATATATCTGAAACCGGTAATTTTATTAATTCTACCAACATTCATTTGATACTGAACACGTGTTAAATTGTAAATATTAGTACATGTAAGGCTAGAGTACAATATCTAACTACTTATTTTTGTGGGACCAAACCTGTTTCGTTAGTCAACGTCATAAATAAGTGGTCACTTTTGTACCTTGTCACTATGATGTTAGCGACAAGGTACAAAAGTATCCGCCAATAACGTTGAACCTACCCAGATTTTGGACTCGTCTAATCACCTAATTAGTATCAAGGTCCAATATTCAAAAACATTTCATATTAATTTAACCAATTTATTTAAATTCTAATTGCTTCGCAAAATAGCGTCAAATAATTTAATATAATCCGACCAAACACATAAGAATTGAAACTTTATTCGTAAACGCCACTTTTTGGCGCAAATTGCTAGAATATGGCAACAATTTTGTCAGTGGCACACTCGTATGACGCTCTGTTGTCTCTGCCTGCAAAGAAAAGTCGTGATTTTTTTTGGCAAAGGGACCAGCGCCCGTCATACTTTCGTAGAATAAATTAATGAGGTGATTGGACTAGTACTGTGTAGATAAAGACATAAATGTCTGATTGTTTGTGCCTTAGATTACTAATCAATGTGTGTAATTAGTACCTACTGTAGTTTATCAGTCCTTGATTTTGAAATGAATTACAACCTGTAAAAAATACCACCAAAAATTGCAATGTAGCGATTTTAATTTGATGGCATCATAAAATGAAATGGAAATACTAACTTGAGTTCATCCGAAATATACGCTTCGCTAGATGACGTTGTATATTTCATCTAGTAGCTCGTATTCCAGATGAAGTCAGTTAATGAGGAAGGAATCTTTCTTGCTAGTATCTTCAACTAAATACTGGTATAGGATAAACGAATAAAATACGTATGTGCAACTGAATACTTCACCTTCATTATATTTAGTCAGTATTCCATACAGAAAGGTTTTTACCAACTGACAAATACTGTAAGCAATCGTGACATATGCTAAACTAGTACTTTATAAATTAACTATTAATTTGGATTCTTCCGACATAAAGGCACTAAACGACACTGTCTAAGCGAGATCTCACACATTTATTATGAAACTTTAGGGCCTGGTCACACTAGCGATTCTATTCGGCGATTTTTATGAGACGCGGGATCGCGGCGATCTCGCATCGCCTTAAAATCGTCGAAAAAAATCGCTAGTGTGAACAGGCCCTTACAGTTAAAAAAGCCATCAAGCGACGCCTTGTATTTCGGAGGAAAGTAAATGATTTTATTACAAAAAATTGTCTTTCAAGAAGTCTTCATATTAACTTCTGCAAATGCTCAAAAAAGTGTTTCAAATTAATATTAAATGTCAAAGTTTCGAGTTTATTTTAATTTTGTGAAATGTTTCTTCAATGGTCAGGTGTAACAAGCTTGGACTGTTCAAGACTAGAAACGACTGGCTGGTTACAGTAACAAATACCGTACGATAGATAACACACGTGACGTTGAAACAAGGAACTTGTTAAAGTTTGTTTGTTCGTAGTGTAACAAAACGACAGACATCACCATCTCCCAGAGTTTTGACGCAAACTGCTTCAATATGGCAACGCTCTGTATGTGAATTTAGTATTTTGAGCATCCATCTTCATTGTGTACTTTTATGTGCTATGTCACGAAGAAAAACTACATCATAGTTCTGAGTATTTTATTATTTTTGCCATACTGCAACTGAAAATCTAAACAGGTGACGTCTTAAGACTTCTCCGTACTGATTTTTTATCTACCTACATGCCAACAAGGCGAAACTAATAATTATAAACAAATGCAGTCGATTTCTCTAGCTCTTGTCGTGCTATAACTACCGACATTAAAAACAATGCTGGCATATTTAACACACGATCTGATAAGTTCTGACTAGTCTTTATTAGAAATATACATTTCTTAGTACCTATTGTATCTTAAGGTTAAGCTGTTACAGATGGTTTTGCTGTCTCACTCTTTCAAAAGGTCGCCTCACATTTACAGAACTCGTAGGCTTCTTCCACTGGACTTTGGGACAGCCGAAGGGAGTTTGCCTTTAGCCTCTTTGAAATTAAAAAAAAAAGCAACAGAGTGTATGTACCTTTTAAAGGGAGAGGGCAAAATTATAAATACGATGTACCGAAACTGGATTGTGGAAATCGGATTTTTAAGTTCTTTTTTGATAATTCCGATTCTTCTGATTAATACATGTAACGTTAACTATTGTAAAAAGTGATATATAGTTAAGTTATTATGTATTATACAAAACGAATGATTGAATTCAAAATATAATATTTATTTTCATACCATTGTTTTATTTCGTTACTGCTTGAAAGTATACATTTAAGTAATTTCTTGCACTAAGACTAAGAACACTAATTCTAATTCAATATCAACTGTCTATGGGTGCCATGATTCACATTTTATTCATGGTCTTTTAATGTGTTACTGTGTTCCTGCGAATAGTACCTACCCGCAGCTGTGAATGAAATTTATGTCACAGCGTATCAGAATATTTGTACAAACCTACATACATACATATAATCACGTTTATGTTCTCAAATGGGGTAAGCAGAGCACACGAAACGTAAAATAGACACAACCAAGATTTTTTACTATTTCACACTTCGCAGCTACTTCTAGCATTATTTTAGGTTTGAACACAGATGGAAGGGGTACCTAGTATAATAGTGATTGGTAGCTAGCCTGTAGCCTAAAGAATACCTAAACCAATTTTCTTAGTCGTCTCTTACGACATCCACGGAAGAAATGGAAGATTAGACGCGACAACATACGAGTTATTATCTGTAAGATTAAAAAAATCGAGACAAGACTTATCCAATCAATCAAGACTTATTGTATATTTAAATTTATCAATGTATGGACTCATAATTGTCTGAAATAAATGATTATTATTATTTATTTATTCAATTGGTTGTGACTGAGGAAAATCTACAACTCTTTGTGTCCTCACGACTAAAGATTAGCTAAGTTGTGATGGAAATCCTTGTCATTAGATTGATACCTTATTAAAAGAGCTTTTTCAATTTAAAATATAGATATGTGGTTTTCAATTCACGTACTCTGCCTACCCCTCTTGGAAATACAGGCGTGAGAATATGTTATGGTTTTCAAATCTTTGCTTTTTGAAGTATTAAAAGTAGAAGTGGCAGCTGTAAATTTTTATAGACTGTCAATGTCAAGTCAATAGAATTTTATTTTGCAGTGGCAACACACTGAATTTATATCTATGCCCGTGTGAAATTGTTTGATGATTTTTCGTCGGGATGGATTGTCTGTATTTGATTTTATTGTGAAATGAAAAATGGTGTTCACTGTCCATCGTCCTATTAGACTTTGCGTATAAACCTACAAAATGGGTGACGATAAAAAGAAAGTGAAGATTTGCCGCGTGTGCTTAGGCTCCAACGTAAAAAAGTGCATGTCTCTATTCGAAATATACAAAGATTATCTCATATTCGACTACGTCAACTCTATTGCTAACGTTAAAATCCAGCAGAACGACGGATTGCCCGACAAAATATGCTTGGATTGTTTCTTGGAGTTAGAAACTGCGATAAATTTTAAGCAAAAGTGTGAGACTTCGAACATTATATTGCAATCGACTCAGTTGGATAAGTCGCTCGATGCTGCTGTGAGCGGGGCCGAGGCGACATCCGATGTTGTAATAAAGAAAGAAGAACCTTTAGAAGAGCCCTTTGAGTATTTGGATGAGGATTCCCACCTTTTCGCCGGCAGCGATCTTCTCGCAGAAACAAGCGACTGCAACCCCGATGAAGACGAAAAGAACTTTAGAAAAAGCCGAGCTATCGACGAAAAACTAGAATGTGACGATTGCCACAACCTTTTTAAAAGTAAATGTAAGTTACGCGTGCATTGGAAAAAGGTCCATCTGCCAGAAGCTTTGGAGTGCCAAAAGTGTAAGCGAACATTTAAATCTTTCAAGGCCTTCCATAGACACCGTAAAAACGGCAGTAAGAGTTGTAAAGTGGCTGGCAATGTGCGGATAGAGGGCCGGGGAAGGAACAGGGTGTTTCACTGCAAGGACTGCAGCTACAACACAAGGAGGATCAAAGATATCCAGTCACATTTGGTTATACACAGCGGTGAACGACCTTTCACTTGTGAGCTGTGTTCCCGCAGCTACACACAACAGAGTTCTTTGCATGCTCACAAAGAGTCGAGCCACAAGGAATACAAAGTCCAGATAACCTGCCAGTACTGTGGGAAGTTTGTCCGCGGAAGAGTAAATGTCTATCGTCATTTGAAAACTCACACAGACAACCAGCACCAGTGTAAAGTGTGCAACAAAATGCTGCAGTCTAAAAAGAGCTTGCAGTCACACATGCAACGGCACTCTGGTGTCAAACAGTATACGTGTGAAATATGCGCTAAGTCATTCTACACTGGCTCCGAACTTTGCAACCACAAGCGAATGATCCATATGAAGGGTAAATACTGGTATTATTGCGACCTATGCGAATATAAGTCAATGCGCTCAGAGAAAACTAGGAAGCATAAAAACAAACATACAGCTACGAATATACCTTGCCTTGTGTGCGGGATGTTCTTTGAGCAGCCTGAAAAACTAGCGCAGCATCAGAGGATGCATTTCGGTGAGAGAAAATACCCCTGCCCGCTTTGTGAGAAACGTTTCTTCAGGAAAGACACAGTCGGCAAGCATGTACGGGCCAAACATAAATACTTAGTGCCAACAACCACAGCAGCAGAAAAAAAAGTTATTGTAAAAAAAGAAATACCAGCTGCTCCTTTGGATGAAATGATTGAAATTGAAGTGTCGCCTGACATAGAGATTAAGTAGATAGTTAGCTATTTAGGCTATTTATTGAATTGTGCAATGACCGTTTTTAGCAGTATTTTGATCTTAAGATGGTTCAGGTCTGATTGTTCGCAAACCAGATGAATAAATGCCTAGATTATTATGGAGTTAGTGTGTAGCAAAATAAAGATGTTTAACATTTATTTCTTGAAGCGGGGGCTAGTCTTTTACTGTTTCGAAATGTGACTTACGTTTTTTTATAAAGTGTGTACATATACTTCTATAAAGCTCACTAATTCAACCTGGTTAATTGTGATTAATATTTTTTTTATTGCTAACAATCTAAAAGGTATTACTTAGTGATAAATGCAAACCGATGCAAAGCGAAGTGTTCTTTATTCAATAATGTGTTGCATGTTTTTTTTTTAATCTGGCAAGATGTTTTCGAACTAGAAATTACAAAATATTGCATTTTATTGTTGTTTTGTATTTAGATAATTAGGTGTATTCAGATTACTAAATACAATTAGTATACCGTCTACAGCAACTTTTTCATCCATGAGACAAAATGACAGAAGATAGATATTAAAATTTGTAGAACAACATTTAACTGTGCCTCAAAGAAAGAAAGTTGAACCATTCCTGTGGAAAACTCACCATTGTGACTCGACTATCATCCATACAAATAATTTTTTCATACTCATGTCACAAGGGAAAAAATAAATAGGCATTTTGAGTACCTAACGCAGTTGCAACTTTTTGGCCTTAAACTTATGTCTAGATGTCTGTAATTGTCGTGATCCTAAAGTTCGCACTAATTCTTGCATGCATATTGTGCACCAAAATGTTTAGTAATTATAAATTTCAATGCAGAAAGTGGATGATTTCTTAATGGTGACAGATGAAGTGGCAGAGATGGGAGCTTACAATACTGTTATCAAATGGTTTTGTGGCTACCCAATAGTGAAGAGATATTGTGCACATTTTAAAAGAGAAAACGGAGACAATGTTTATCTGAAAATTCAATTTGACAATTGGTTCTTTGTTGATATTGCACAACACTACCTGGATGATTGCAGGGCATAATTTATAGTAACAATATCGACAAGCAAGGCGATTGTTTTGCACTTGCAAAAGTTAGCTGAGTTGCTTTCAACGTGCGACTCACACCTCTCCATCTAACATCTAAGTTGTTTCAACCAAACGACAATGGAATTCAATCTTAGAATACCTAAATCAAACTTTACTCACTAGTAAGTATTTTTTTCAAGACCATTGTATTGCGTTTGGTTGATTCTACCCCCAATTTTGCTGTGCATTAAATTGTTTACCTGAAAATAAGTCTCGTCGCAATTTTCATTATAGTTATTCAAAAAGGTAGACGGCGTTCGTTTTATTTAGCTTTTCAGAGTAAAGAGTTTAATTCTACAAATGAGAAAGTTTATGTTTAAATATGATTGTTAAATATTATTTGTTATTTTTATATAGTCCAAGTATTGACGAAATCGTCAAGAGCACAAAAGTATTGATAAGTACTTGAGTATTAACAGAGAGACATTTTTTTTTATTCAAATTGATAAAAAAAATTGGACAACTTCTGTAAAATGGCCCAGTAGCTTAACTTCAAAGGTCCTGGTAATAAGGCGGTGGTGAGGGCGAGGTAACACGTCAAGGCTGTGGAATCGCTTGCGATGTTCCCCCCCCCCTGCAGACCCCGCTGACGCCTGTAGTACCTCGCCCTCGCCCATAGAGGACAGAACCTATAGAGAACTAATCTCATCGAATTTGTTCGAAGACGATTCCGCCAAAGCATGGCGGCGTTCGCTGTGCTCTTATTGACCGGCCTAACATCGCGCGTAACGCAGTGGCTTTTCCCTCAATGGTTATTGGCTCTACAGTTTCTATGACAGTTTGTAAGTTGAAATAAACTGACGGTTTGCGGAACTGGGTGGCCATCATTGTTTCTCTAGTTTGTCTGTCCTCTATGCCCTCGCCACAACGTTTCAATTTATTGCACGGAGAGCATTTGTGGATGTGTGGGAGCCCCTTTATTTCACATAAAATCATTGAACTATGTACTTATACTAAGTATATTTTAACGCATAAAATTAATTGTCCTAACATGAATTCGCATAACGGATTTGGCATATCATACTTACATATGTAGGCTTGTGTACAATACGCTTGTATTTTCAAATTCGTGGCCTCTCCTAGCATACTTTTTTGGGGTTTAAGTTGACAGGTTTGTGTCATGTTGCTAGACCGTCACTTAAAATCCTTAGCTTATTTCCTTAGTCGCTTCTTCTTACGACATCCGCGAAAGAAATGGAGAGTTGTTATTCTAAACTCGACAGCGACACAGCATAGCATAATTGAAATAAGCTTTAAATTATTAACTAACATACTGGAATCCTAATATACTTTCCAGGCATAATATTACATATGGCATAACATTCCATCAGCCTTGTGTATGCAACCGACCTAAAATACCATTTAATTATACTTTTTAACCTTATGTTTATATTTCAAATATGTATAATACTGTTATGCTTCTAAATTGTATGCCTGTAAATGCATGTATGTGTAAATTAATGTTATGCGCATGTATCATTATGCGAAATCACGTTATGCCAATTTTTAACTACGTTCATGGAAATAGATACTTAATATTTACTGCAATTATAAAGTTTATTTTTATTTTCTATTAGTGAATAATTGTGTAAAATACGAAAATTTCTAAATGTAACGTACATAATAAGTTTTAATTGTTTTTAATATATGACTTATAGAATAAGTAACGGGAGTAAATGATTTTGTTGTCTATATTGTTTTTCATTAAATTATAAAGCGAGCTCAAAACATGAAATGGACAAGTTTTAGGAAGTAACTGTACATAACTAAACTAGGTATACCTCTAATAGTGTATAGAATGTCTTAAAAATAATAGCGTTTAAAATTTGACACCAGTGAAAATCATGGCAACTAAAGTGCTAAGTGTTAATCGTAAAAGGGCCATTTTATATAAGTACAGTATTTTCAAATTAAAAAAAAAACTTTTTCCTCCTAAAAGTATTAACGACACCAATAGCATAAAGAATGCCATTTTCTATTCCGTTACTTTTATCATACAATTATAAAATCACGGAATGGAACTATTTTTGTTTGAAAGCGCTCCTACTTTAAGTATGAAACACAATTATTATTAAGTAAATGGCCCATACCTACCTTTAATTTGAGACTCTTTATTATTAGGTACTCTTTATACAATGGTTGATAGACTCCAAAGTCCCTGGCGTAATGCATTTTTCAAAGTACATTCACCATACACATATCACGCCTGTATTCCAAAGTTGGGTAGGCAGAGCACACGAAACCATACATACACAAAACCATGATAATTTTTAATTTCACGCTTCGCAGCCACTCAGTATAATTTTTAGCTGTTATCTATTATTTTTATTTTATTGTTTATTATGCATATGACAAATACTTATTGGCTACATACAACGTCCCGCAAAACTGTTTGCACAGTTTGACTGTGAGTTCCCTTATTAATTATATGAGAACTTATACTACATATGATAAATTGTCAAGTTAAATAAAACGGTACAAACACAAAGCTTAGATAAAAGTGGTGAAATAGTGACAGCTACGTTTTTCCTTCATGGTAGCTAAATCAAAATGTAAATAATACTAAAGTTATAATAGGTCCTTCATCACTACATATTATAAAACAAAGTCGCGGTCGCCGTCTGTCCGTCTGTATGTGTGCTTCAATCTTTAAAACTACGCAACGGATTTCGATGCGGTTTTTTTCAGTAGATAGAGTGATTCCAGAGGAAGGTTTATAGCTACACTAATATTAAATAATATATAAGGATCTATACTAAAACTCCAATAATGTAACCCTTCTCACGCTTTTTTGCGAGCTTTTATTAATGCTGAAGTCGCTAAGGCGACATTTCTTATATATTTGTTAATAAATTAGCCCTTATTCCCTAAGATATGGGATGTCAAAAATTTTATTGTTCAATGACAAGTGACACTGCTAAATTTTCCGTTTCACGTATCATTTTTAATCTTAAATGAAAATCTAGATATACATAATAATAAAGCAATTAAGGGTCGAAAGTTTGAGAGGGTTAAAAACATGGAAGATATTTACGAAAAAACTATTTAAACTAATACTAAACTATTTAAGGGACTTTAAAATCGACAACTAAAAACGTTTTAGTGATTTCTAGAATTTTTGTATTTGATGCGCAATGTGCGTGGATATGGCGTGGATGTTTTGGTCGCCAGGCGACGAATATCAACAGCTCTGTCAACCATTTGCCAAAGAAGTAATAATTGTATTGTGTCGAAATAATGATAAAGCAAAAGAATTCAAAGATTGCTGCCTTATCGTTTGATACGAATGCACAATGGTCTGCAAAAAGGCAATAGAACCAGTTGACTAAATGCTGCGAGGCCTGCGAGATATACGGCGATCGGCTCGCACCATGAGTGGAATCAAACTTCTCTTTTCCGGTGATTTCCAACAGACCTAGCCAGTTTTGATCCGAGGACTAGATCCAACAAAGTAAATACTTGCTTAAAACGATCGACGTTGAGAACGAACGTGCAGAATTTGCTACTAACGGAATAGTTCAAACGCTCAAAAATTCTCCGAATTGCTACTTAAGTTGGAGAAGGATACAAAACCAATGAGTTGATTCGACTGCGGGAGCCTTTTTGTAAAACTGTGCCGTCCATTGATGAACTCATCCATTCGGTTCATGGAGACCTGCGTGAAATACTCCACGAGAATTTTTGGACGTTTGAACGAGCTTTATTGACCCAACAAACGACCAGGCAACTGATGTTCATGAGCGCATATTACTAGAAATTGAAGAGGAACTGGCTGTATACCTATCTATCAAATACTGCCGTAGATCCTCGAACTAAAACCACGTGCCCAGTCTTGAACTCTGTGGGCGCCTCGGGGCTTACTGAACACACTCTTTTTCTCAAAGTTGGAGCTTCGACTGTGCTTCTGAGGAATCTATTGCTACCAAAATTATGTAACGGAACTCGCCTGAAGGTAGTGCGTTTGCTGCGGAACCTTATTGAGGCCAGCGTAGTGAAGTTAATATTTTTTTTGTAAAATTGTCTAAAAATAAATAAAATTAGCTTTTAAGTTTTTGTTTTTAATTTTATCAATATGTACAGTCAAGGAATGATTAATGTGCCACTTTGTACCTTCTTACAAAAAATGTCTCTGTGACGTACATTACTTTCTACTAATCAAAGCAATATGAAACTCACTATGAAAAGATTCAAAGTGGCACAGGTGTCAATTTCCTTGACTGTACATATAATACGTCTGCTAAAATATGCCTGTTTACAACGCTATAGTAGTTTTTTTGTGAAATGACTAAGGGCATTTTTACGTTGTAAAAACTCCCGGTTAGCGAATCGTTACATGCATAAATATTCTCATGCCTGTATTCCCATGAGGGGTAGGCAGAGCACATGAATTCAAAAATCCAGTGCGACGTTTGACAAATTCAGGGTAACCAGTTGATTAAAAGTGATATTGCGGTGACAGGTTGCTAGCCCATTGCCCACAATACACTAACCCAGCCCTTTCCCAGAGTCGACTCTTACGACACCCACGGGAAGAAAGGGGGAGGTGCTATTCTAACCAGGCACCACACGGGATCTTTAACGGTCTTTAACAAATGAAAATTTTCCATTCGTTTAACTTATACTGATTGGTGAACACCGCCCGTAGGTAGCTAAAATGTATTGAGATTTCGAACGTTAGATTAACATAGGTATTTTCCAACACGACATGTTGTCTGTGGTAGTTAGGTAAAGTACCAGGAGATACAACACAGTTATGGATACAGAACACAGCAGAATAGATATATGTAGATTCCGTAGGTAGAATTTCTTTATTCGCTAGCTTGAAGTGTCAGGTGTAACCCACATAAGCTTCAATTGTAGGCTTCCCAGTGTGCTTATGGAAAATTCGGATGCACCTAGATTATAGACGAGACCTTATGTCACACAGCTTGGCCGCAATATCTTTAGCGCCTGGCTATCTTTACCGTCATAAGAAAGGGTGAAAATATAATAATCCCACGAATACCAATAATTCCCACATATATCATGGTCTCTCCTGTTCCAGTTTAAAAGTCTGCAATTCCCTCTTGAGTTAGTTTCGCTATGACCACAAAGCGCGAGGTCAAACATTAAAGATGGCTGGGGTGAACCTAGAGAAGCCGTGCTTTTCCCACAGACAGTTGGATGTAGCATATTTGCGAGTACCCAATGCCCAGATTTTTTTCATTCTATCCTCAAATGGAAAGATATATAATATCGTATACAGGAGCGTATTAAAATAATTGCGAAATCTCTTCGGTGTTACCCTGAATTCAACGCGAGCGAAGCCGCGGGTAAAAGCTAGTTACTATACAAAATAAAACAAGTCTTAAAGTGATTTCAGTTTTCGATTACTGTAACCAATCGTTTACAGAATCAAGTGATTTTATATTTATGTTATTTCAATATAGTTGGCAAACAGGAACGTAGAATTTTGTCATGCCCATATTTTATTTATGTTAGCATCCAATCATGCCGCATAAGCCAAGCAAATACTCGTATCAGATTTCTGAACGTCAATATTTGCAGGAATCCCGCACAAAGACCACGTTCCCTTTTCATAAACATAGTATTTCCTCTAAGTTACGAGGCGATAGCGTTCAGAGCGTCTAGTGTAATGGAAACGATGGTGAATTCGATGACGATTGCGTTTGTGAGTTATCGCAAAATTATGGAAACTGAGACAGCGCCGCCAGTGGAACGTTTGCACAACTGCCGCGGTCTCCATACAATTTGGCGATAACTCGCAAACGAAATCGTTATCGACTGCATGATCGATTTGAACATACTAGACGTACGAAAACTTAATTACGTGACTTCAAGTGACGTGGTTTGTTAATGAGAAGTAAATGAGATCCTTTGTGAGGCGTTACTAGCGGATATCTTCTTAGTTGCGGTCTCAATATTCTGTCTATTTTATTATGGTCGAGGAAGTTGGAGGTAAATAAGGAACTTAAGAGGATAGGAATCGCACCACTTCTCCATTTTTTACATTATATTTGTATCTGTTGTGGCTAAGCCCCTACGTTTTGCTTTTATCGATATTCTAAATAAATAAAAATAAAAAAAATAGAAAATCGATAAAAGCAAATCGTAGGGGCATAGCCACAACAGATACAAATACAGTGTAAAAAATTTTTTTGCTCTAATGTCATTATTGACGGAGAAAACAGGGGACTACGTCTGTATGGAGAAGTGGCGAGACTCCTGTCCTCTTAAGGTCAATTTCAAAAACGAAGTATTTTTAGTTTATAAGTAACAAGAGACAATCGACACCGAAAGTAAAAAAATGCCCTAAAAATAATTTCGTTACTTTTTGGCGGTAACGGAATGGAATCATAAAATTTTACATGCTATCACGCCTGTGTTCCCGATGGGGTAGGCAGAGCACACGAAACGTGACATAGACAAGACAATGACTACTTATTTCATGCTTCGCAGCCACTTCTAGCATAACTTTAGGTTTAAGATTAAGAATACCTAGATGGAAGAGGGATAATAGTGATAGGTTGCTAGCCTTTTCCCAAATGGGGTAGGCAGAACACACGGAACGCTGCATAGACAAAACTATGACTATTTAACGTTTCGGGGCCTCTTCTAGCATACTTTTAGGCCTTTTTTCCACGGACGGTTTTTAGCTTAACTCGTATCGAAAACGTTTATGATTCTAAGTACGAAAACCGGCCAAGTGCCAGTCGGACTCGCGCACGGAAGGTTCCGTGGGACTAAGTAAATAAAATGCAAATTCTGGTTTGAAGTTCAATAAAAAAAACTACTAAAGTAACTAGGTACAGTATTACCAAACAAAGAATGTTCCACGATATACCTGCGTAATAGATCAGTTTTGTGGCGCGAGAAACTTCGATCTACCAATGATAAAAGAGATTTTTTCGCGCGCTGAACAGTTGCGTTGGGATTGGTTATTGATTGAAGTCTCAGACAGATGTCTAGCACCCCAACGCCAAATGCGTCGAGTAGCCGAACTAAAGTGTGTGCTTATGCTTAGCAAGCAAAATTGTGCCAGAGAGAGCCCATGTAAATAAAGTTCAATATAGATAAATTACTCGTTCGGCTACTCTCGGATATCGTTCTGCGCTTCTCGGCGCTGACGGTAACAGCCGATTTGACTTATTTTCTTGGGAATACTGTAGTTACTAAATCACGTAAGTACAAACCAAATTTCGGTGGAAGTTTTAGAAGTTAAAGGTGGGAGATACATTGTACCACTTTGGAAGTATCTACCTACTTATCTCGAGCAAAATATTTAGCTTAATTAACGCGGCTAGTGTTTTGGGCACTTTTGCACCTGGAGTGGCGCAGGGCGGTTTATTTCAATGATGTTGTTTATCTAGTATTTGTTGCGTTTTGTTTTTAGCTTAGAAAAAAAATGTGTCAAAATGTTAATGGGAGTCACAGAAAACATCTACTTACCAAGTTTCAACAGTATAGCTCTTTCAGTTTCGGAAAAAGTGTAAGGTAACAGAACCAATCCTCGACGCCTCATCGCCCTAGATGACACCCATCTGTCACCTGTCTTACTATGACATAAGGTTGCAAGTGCCAAGTATTGGGTCAGTGTCGAGCACAGGGACGTTTACCTTACGGATGGACAGACAGACTTGACGAGATAAGTTTTCCGTTTTGATCGTTTGGTTACGTTACAGAAACTTAAAAACCAATTATTAAATCAGTCGAAGCATCAGGGTGAATGAGGTTGCCAGCACATATTCAATGATTTATACGAAATTATTAATGCAATATCGAAACAGTACAAACTTTTCCTCTCCAAAGATACTCAACAAAACAATACATCACCGAATTAGGCCTCTTACAAGTATTTCTATTATTCTTTTTAATTACAACGTGAGAGTGTTCCCACATGAGCTATTGAACCAAGTGGGCAGTATTTTGTTTTCGTAAAAACTTTCTAAAAACCACTCTACAAAAAAACAATGACTGAGAATTTTGGCGACGACCTTCGTAACTGCAAGGACTGCAGCTACAACACAAGGAGGATCAAAGATATCCAGTCACATTTGGTTATACACAGCGGTGAACGACCTTTCAC
>BHDV01029609.1:38290-50879 GCA_005406045.1 Adoxophyes honmai
AAAAAATTTTGGGTGAATATGTTCGGCATGGTCTAGTGTATCTCCCCCTTAAAGGTTTGCACCCAGCTACCAAACACCCTGTATAAGAAAACTTCTCGTTTCAAACGACACACAGCGCCATCGATCTATCATCTATCGATCGATATCGATCTATCATCGATTGATATCGATCTATCATCGATTGATATCAATCTATCATAGATTGATATCGATCTATCATCGATTGATATCGATCTATCATCGATCGATATCGATCTATCATCGATTGATATCGATCTATCAAGCAAACTATATTTTTGTTTTCCCTCGGGAACATCAATTTTTCCGGGACAAAAAGTACCCTATTATTTAATCCGGACTTCAATCTTTATGTCTGCAAATTTTCAAAGCAATCGGTTCAGTAGTTACGGCGTGAAAGCGGAACAAACAAACAAACTCACTTTCCGATTTATAATATTATTATAGTATGTATTTATTCCATGAAGTGACCAAAACAACGACGAGTACAGTTGAAACAGTACGCGTGTTTGCTCGTACCTACAGTACAAACTAACCTATTTAAATAAAGTAAGGTCAAGAACTAGAGCAGAGGTTCCCAAACTTTGTCTACTGCCCACGTTAGATAAAAAAAATTTTAGCGCTCCCATTTTTTAACCTACTGAAAAACCACTTTAACCTTTTGACCGCCAAAGACGCCATATCACGTCATCGCAAGTCAGTGCCCGTGTCGCCACGACGTTAAATGGCGCGTCGAAGTTATTGCGAAAGAACTGAAATATAAAACGCTGCAACATTTTTTCCAGGTTTATTTTATTTATAGGTAGTGTAAGTTATTTTGTACCTAATATAAATAAAATAATACAGCACCATTCGAAAAAAAACAAGCATTATCTAAGAGCCGACTCACGTCTTTGGCGTTAGGAGCACAGCGTTGCACTTCGCGCCTTAGCGGTCAAAAGGATAACACACAACACCCTCCCATTTTTTTCTGAGTCTCTTACGTCCTTTTATGCCTGGAGCGCCCACAAGGGGGCGTTTTCGCCCACTTTGGGAATTTGAACTAGAGGAATAACCTTGGAGATGGTTTCCGGGACCTGGTAAGAAAACGCAGTTTGATAGTTCCGCATGAATATATCTACATCATCATCAGCCTATATACGTCTGCAGGGCACAGGCCTCCTCTCAGTACGAGAGGGCTTGGGCGATAGTTCCCACGCGGGCCCAGTGCGGATTGGGAACTTCACAAACGTTGAATTACTTCGTCGCCGTGTGTAGGTTTCCTCACGATGTTTTCCTTCAACGAATAGCTCGTGATAAATATCAAATTCGATATCGCACATAAATTCCGAAAAATTCAGAGGTGCGAGGTGCGAGCCCGGGGTTTGAACCCACGACCCTCAAATATATCTACAGGATGGCCGGAATACAGCAAATATTTTAACCAGTGGTCGAATATACGCGTCGGAAAACCCACGTAAAATATTTCCTGAATATTTTCATTATACATTATACATTATACATTAGGAGGCAAATATTTCATCGCTTTTTAACCGACTTCAAAAAAAGGAGGAGGTTCTCAATTCGACCATTTTTTTTTGTGTATGTTACTCGATATCTCGGAGACCCGTGGACCGATTTTCAATTTTTTTTTTTAATCGAAAGGGTATGATTCGAAATTGGTCCCATTGGCACGAAACCAGGATCTGATGATGGAATCTTGGAAAAATCGAGGGAACTCTTCAAATTTTATATGGCGCTGTACGGCGTTTTCGGTAATTTGTTGATGAAGTCAAGATTTTACAGTCAGTAAACAGAATACTTTCAAAATATTGCTAATTTGAAGTCGGTTTTTTTTGTATAAAATTATTAGGTCATTGCGCCCTGTGTTTTCCTATCTTACGTCTTGGACGCAAGTTCCGTTAGTCGAAGCGTACGCACATGCAATACAAAAGACAGCAATATTTTCAAATATTTAAAAAAAAATACAAAAAAATCCGGGAAAAAAACTTCACAGGGCTTTTCTGACGCGTTTATCCGACCACTGGTTAAATATTTATGGTCAATTTCCGGCCACCTGGTATTTTAAAACCGGTCAAGTGCGAGTCGGACTCACGGTCGTCGAAAACACGTTTTTTCTATGGGAGACCCTCAATTGTTATTATTATTTTGATTTTAGTATTTGTTGTTATAGCGGCAACAGAAATACATAATCTGTGAAAATTTCAACTCTCTAGCTGTCACGGTTCGTGAGATACAGCCTGGTGACATACGGACGGACAGACAGCGAAGTCCCAGTAATAGGGTCCCGTTTTTACCCTTCGGCTACGGAACCCTAAAAATCATGCTCTACAGAAATTATAACGTCCTATGATTTTGCTAGCATGGCTCAGTCTCCCCATCCATTCGTTCTTATTTAATTTTACCATCGTTCTATTAATTCGTCATTAGCGAAAATGGTGTTATATAGTTTTCTCATTCAGTCTCACATAATCATAGCATGCTCTTCTTCTCACTTGGGATCTTACTACAGTAAAATTGATAATTTATAGTTTTTGCACGATTCGCGCTAAATTCATTTGTTAATATCCATTTAACTAATAATAATCTGACACTTGAAATTGCACGAAAAAATTATTATGAAGTTACAATTTCTCAAAACCTCAAAAGCTTTTTGATAAGACAAAGGTAACCAAGTTTGAACACTCACTGCAGTTTTTGATTTCCCCATTAACTTGTTTTCGTGAATGAAGATGCAAGATCCGTTCAGATTCCTCCTTCTCATTTTGTGGTGGTTCTTAGTATTTGAAGTTTAACGTAAGCGCGATAGTGTAGCATTTCAAGAGGATAGGATAGGAGTCGCACCACTTCTCCATACAAACGTAGTCCCCTGTTTTCTCCGTGAATAATGACATTAGAGCAAAATTTTTTTTACATTATATTTGTATCTTTTGTGGCTATGCCTCTACGATTTGCTTTTATCGATATTCTAAATAAAAAAAAGTAAAAAAAAATTGAAAATCAATAAAAGCAAATCGTATGGGCATAGCCACAACAGATACAAATTTAATGAAAAAAAAAATTGTGCTCTAATTTCATTATTCACAGAGAAAACAGGGGACTACGTTTGTTTTGTATGGAGAAGTGGTGCGACTCCTATCCTCTTAATTGTAGGAAAATGCCCCCATTTAGAATAAACACGAATTAATTACAATAGAGACGATATCCCTCTGTGGTGTCGGGTTCAGAATATCACCTCTCCTTTTTTTTGGTGGATGTCGTAAGAGGCAACTTAAGGGATGAGGTATGCTTTAGGCGACAGGCTAGCAAGCTGCCACTATTATACCTCATTCATCTAAGCCGTGTGGTGCCGGGTTAGAATAGCACCTCCCCCCTTTCTTCCCGTGGGTGTCGTAAGAGTCGACTCTGGGAAAGGGTTAGTGTATTGTGGGCGATGGGCTAGCAACCTGTCACTGCGATATCAAGTTCAACCATATGGTTACCCTGAAATTGGTAGACGTGGCACTGGATTTTTGAACCCATGTGCTCTGCCTACCCCTCTTGGGAATACAGGCGTGAGAATATGTATGTATGTATCTAAGCATGTTTCCGTGTGGTGTCGGGTTTAGAATAACACCTCTCCATTTTTTCCATTGATGTCGTAAAAGGCGAGCAGAGAGATAGGTTAACAACCGTCACTATTGTACCTGCAAACTCAAAACCTAAAAAAAAGGCTTGAAGTGTCTACAAAACGCGAAATAGTCATGGTTTTGTCTACGCAACGTTTCGTGTGCTCTGCCTACCCTGTTTCGGAATACGGCGTGACGTGTGTGTATGTATGTATGTATTTATACTTAAATTATGCTTACAATGGATACGAAGCTTGAAAGAGTCATCCTTACTTACCCTTACTATCCTTACTAATATTATAATTTATCGGAAAGTGAGTTTGTTTGTTTGTTTGTTTGTTCCGCTTTCACGCCGTAACTACTGAACCGATTGCTTTGAAATTTCGCAGACGTAAAGAACGAGGGAATTTTCGCTTTACACCGCATTATAACTGAATTCCATGCGGGCGAAGCCGCGGGCAGAAAGCCAGTAGTTTAATATATAACCTTTCGTATGGCCCTTATTACTCCATTTTGGGAATACAAGCGTGATGTGTTTATTTGTGTAAGGTAAAAGTACCAATGCTCGACGCCTCAACGCCCAGTAGATAACACCCATCTGTCACCTGTCTTACTATGACATAAGGTTGCAAGTGCCAAGTATTGGCTCAGTGTCGAGCACAGGGACGTTTACCTTACTATGTATGTTATCGCAGCGAAATAAGAATAGATAGGAAAATAAGAATGAAATCTTGACGAAAAAGGGTTCTTGGATAAAATCTTACAACTAAAATAAGTGTCCAGCTCTTTTAATCCAGCTTCAAGCAAGATTATAAGTAGGTATGCTTAAAACCACTTTGAAACAAATTAATTTAGATACTTCGTTGGCTTGACCTTTGATTTTAATTTCAAATCAATTTTAAAAGGTCAAAAGCCAAACAGTTCATTTTCTAATTAATTTAACCACATTTTTTTTCAATGCAACATCTTTTATTCATTTATTTAACAAAACACAGATGTATTTTTCTGATAGTAAATTAGAGTTGTCTGTGGTTGCGCAAACATGGTGGATTTTAGCTTTTTAACCCATTCTTGGTCACTGTGCCAATTTGGGAACACTTGAAATTAAGGGAAAAATTTAAATTGTTGACGCTAAATGTAATATGATTGGGTACAGTTTTATAATAATAAATAAATCTCCACCTTGTCGACAATAACGTCGCTCCAAACTCTACCGAAAAGGTGAGAAAACTCGCAAAAATGCCTAAAAAAAAAAATTTTTTTTTTCTCATTTCCTAATTCCTTTTATCCTCTTTAATTATAAAATCAACAAATTTTTGATGAATCTCTGCTAGTTTCATTTTGACCATTAATGGGTTAATTTGAAGGTAGGCGGATTGTCTATGACTCCTTATTTTTTAAACCTGTTTCTTCGCCGTGTCGGCGGTATGGTGGCAGAAGCAAGCAGCCATAGTCCGCACTGTTGCGCGTTGCAAAGATTACGAATCGAAAGACTGGCCACTTGGAACTAGATGAATAAATAGTTCGTGAAATGTCCTTCAGTAAATGCTGACCATTATTTAGTACAGTAATAAAAAAAAAGAGATTTATT
Source organism: Adoxophyes honmai (assembly GCA_005406045.1). NCBI lineage: Eukaryota > Metazoa > Arthropoda > Insecta > Lepidoptera > Tortricidae > Adoxophyes > Adoxophyes honmai. The sequence goes on from BHDV01029609.1 coordinate 43,508, forward strand.
GTAGTCCCCGGCATACGACGTGGAAAATTTTGTGAAGTTCAATGGAAAACCGACGCGCAAACCTACCCCCATTACTTAATTATGATTTGTATTTAACTAAATTTAAATTGTTTTTTATGGTACCTATTATGAAGACAGACGTTTAACTGAGACATGTCATGGTAAGCAGTCCGTTACCCTCTTAGTATTAGAAGCTGGAGTCTTGGCATAGTAATAGTACAGCGGAAACAACAGTGCGAATGCGAACACTGCTTCTTCGTGGCAGGTCTAGCTGGTAAGATGTGGGAGCAAAGTCTCTTGTTATCCTCATGCGTTCGGATATTCCGTTTCGATATTCCGAATCGGGATTCCGAAACGGAATTCCGTATGTATGTGGCCGGCCTAAGAAGTAAGTAAGTAATACCTGGAATGTACCTTTGCGGACAAGTGAATAAATTCGGAGAGTTTCTCTAGACTAAAATAGATAAAAGTTACGGGCTATGTCCTACTTACTAAAATGTAGGAATATATTTTAGGTATATGATGACTCAATGACTTCAATCAAGGACGATAGATGAAGAAAACATGATTTTGTTTAACAGTTAGGTACAATAAACCAATAAGTTAAGTACACTAGAAGGTCAACGACCTACGACACAGTGGCTTCTATCATCATCATCAGCCTATATACGTCCCACTGCGGGGCACAGGCCTCCTCTCAGCATGAGAGGGCTTGGGCTATAGTTCCCACGCGGGCCCAGTGCGGATTGGGAACTTCACACACGTTGAATTACTTCGTCGCTGTGTGTAGGTTTCCTCACGATGTTTTCCTTCACCGAATAGCTCGTGATAAATATCAAATTCGATATCGCACATAAATTCCGAAAAATTCAGAGGTGCGAGCTCGGGATTTGAACCCACGACCCTCTGCTTGAGAGGCCACATGTCGAACCGCTGGGCTATCACGGCTAGTAATTGCTTAATAGTGGCTTCTATATTCCGTTTCAATTAAAATTAGTCAAATCTTCACAGCTTTTTAAGGCAATCCAAGGCGTCAAGAAACAAACAGTAAGAAGTGTCAATGCAATAATGATTTACAGTTCTACATTTAGCCTTCTGAGAAAAAAAAAATGTCCGTTAATAGTATAATGTTAAACAAAAAGGAGTATAAGGGACATTTTACCTTGTATCAAAACGAAGGTGGCCATCAAGTTACTTGATTCAAGTAGCGAGTCTATGATACCGGTTTACTCTTTGGCGGCACGGCGCGGGCCCGTCCATAGCGAACGAACCGTGGCCTCTCGCTCTGTTCGCCATTTTTCCTCAGTCCTGTTATAACCGCCGAACGTGTCGCACGTACGAAGCATGGCCGCACGCGATAATGCGATCGTGTTAAAATCCAATACAGTGAAACCCGTTTAAAACTCCAACGTGATTCCAATCAGATTGTTCATTCCCAGTGACTCTTCAACAGGATCACCCAAGTTCAAGTGTTGGTTTCGACCGAAAGAGCGAGCGAAAAGTTATGTTGTAATTCTACTTCTAAAAAGTTAGGTCATGTATACAAAACGGCTCTCGGTTTTCGACTGTTCGATGTTTTAAATGTTAAAGAACGGTTGTTTGTTGTGAATTGCAATTTGTTTTTGGAACGTTCGATTCTGGCCGGCTGTTATCGAGATTGGCGGTAGTCCGCGCGGATTTGGCTGGTGAGTTGTTAAAAAAAGAAACGTTCGAAATTTAGAAACTGTTTTTTTAATGTGGCGTGTGTTGACTGTTTTATGGCCATAGATTAATCGAGTTTGCTACGCGATTTTTTTAGGCTTTAAGCGGCTAAAGCGACTTTTTTATTCAGTTTAATTGTTGGCTGGCTTGTGAACATTAATTTTATTGGTTGCTATTGATATGAGAATGCTTGATTGTGAACGCATCGTCATGAAACGTCATCTAAATGCATTTTTAAAAACTACCTAGGTACTTACTTCTCTATTTAGAGGGAGATTGATTAGTACCTATTCAGGTGAGATGTCATGACTTTTGGGCTGAAAAGGTTCTATCTCAGCGTACCTGATATTTACCTGAATGTGTCTATGTACAATAAAATGTTATATAACATAGCAATGTACTTTGTTGTTTGCCCCTCTGATTTAATTGAGGTACTTACTTACCTACCGTCCTACTGTTTAAAATTACCAAAATAAAATTACATACATACATACAAAGACAACATAGGTACCTAGAAATCCAAGAAAAACACAAGCCGTGCTGTGGACAGTACCGTGTGGTGTCGGGATAGAATAACACACCTCTCCATTGCTTCCGTGGATGTGGAAATAGGTTTAGGTATGCTTTAGGCGACAGGCTAGCAACCTGTCACTATTCTACTTCTTCCATCTTTGAGAACTTATAAGTATAACTTTGCTAGAAGTGGCTACAAAGCGAGATGTATTCATAATCATGGTTTTGCCTGTCACGTTTCGTGTGCTCTGCCTACCCCATTTGGGAACACATGCGTGATTGTATGTATGAAAAAAAAAAACAGTCGAAAAAATCCGATTGCATTGATTTCAAATTAATTCGAGAGAGATTATTTATATTGTTTTAACTACCTAAACAAATCTACTATAGGTAGGTAGTTTAGGTAGGTACATCGTACCTAGATAAGATACCTAGGTAATCTAGTCCAGTGTTTCTCAAACTGTATTCTACTGTGACCAAGTAGGTAATTTTCGGACTGGTCCCATCACTTAACGCTTTTAAGCTACCTTTAGATAAAATACGTACATACATATTCTCACGCCCGTATTCCCATGAGGGGTAGGCAGAGCACATGAATTAAAAATTCTAGTGCCACATTTAGCAATTTCAGGGTAACCAGAAGGTTAAACGTGATATCGCAGTGACAGGTTGCTATTAGGATGACTATTTCACGCTTCGCAGCCACTTCCAGCCTAATTTTAGGTTTGAAAACAGATGGAAGAGGTAGTATAATAGTGACAGGTTGCTAGCCTGACGCCTAAAGCATGCCTAAACCTAATTCCTTAAGTCGCCTCTTACGACGTCCACGGAAGAAATGGTGAGGTGTTATTCTAGACACGTACCTACGTAAAACTATTACCTATTCTGTGATGAAACACAACACTAAAGTGGAGTCTCATGTCTCACCAGAATGGAAACTTGTAATCCGACAATACGTTCTGCAAAATTGATGTCTCTGTGGTACTTGTAGGCATTGTTTTTTTTTAACGTTTATGTTAACTCGTGTTTTGAGCTAATTACTTTCTGCCAGTGTCTGTCCGAATCGCTGGTGTGTTCGAAAAAAGACAAAGTTTTTTTTTCTAATTTTGGTACCTGTTGTCCAGCCTGGGACTATGGTTTTTCAGAGTACATTCAATGTGAAATTGTTTCCACTTAGATTTACAACAATAAATAAGGCAGGGTTAATTCTATTTTTATATTTATTAACTCGTGTTTGCCCGCGACTCTTCCTTATTTAAATGTTGAATTAGAGGCGATTCAGAAATCTTTCATAGTAATTTTGCTTCCCCCTTTTACCTGCTTAAAGAATGCTTTTCGAAAAACTATTTTACACGGTTTCAAGGTTTTCAATGAAAAACCACACATCCATAATTTAACTGACACTTTATGTCAATTATTATCAGTCACCGTTCATGCCACTCGTTTCTCGGAAACCGTAACTGCCAACTTTGCCAAGATTGCCAAGATTGCCAAGATTTGGTTACACGGTCCACGAACCCCGGGCAAAGTTTCGCTGTACTTATACATTCTATTAGGGTTGATGGCAGAGTTAAAATATGTCATTTGACGTCTGGCTTTGGTAAGCGTTGTATCCTCTTCTTTTTTATTTCATAAAAAAAAGGGAATACGTTTCATTAATTAATTTGCCGTGTGGTGTCGGGATAGAATAACACCTCTCCATTTCTTCTGCGGATGTCGTAAGAGGCGACTAAGGAGTTAGGTTAAGATATATTTTAGGCGACAGGCTAGCAACCTGTCACTATATTATACCTCTTCCATCTGTTTTAAACCTAAAGTTAAGCTAGAAGTGGCTGAGAAGCGTAAAATAGTCACGATTCTGTCTGTGTAATATTTCATGTGCTCTTGCCTACCCCATTTGAGAATACGGGCATGATACATACATACATACATATCCTCACGCCTGTATTCCCAAAAAGGGGTAGGCAGAGCATATGAATTCAAAAATCCAGTGCCACGTTTAGCAATTAGTAACTAGTTGGTGTTTAATCGCTTAGTGTGCGAACTTCAATGTGAATGTATGCGGTGACGCTCAAGCAACTCTACTAATTTCAATTTGTAACTATAGTTCTTTTCGAGTAGCTCTATACATATGCGGAAGGCCTAAAGCGTTCTTGTGTGTATCTATACTTATATCTTGACAGCCGGATAGCCCAGCGGTTAGAGAACCTGACTGTGAAGCTTGAGGTCCCGGGTTCGATCCCCGGTCGGGACAGATGTTTGTATGATGAATATGAATGTTTGCTTTCGAGTCTTGGATGTTTATCTATATATAAGTATGTTTATCCGTTGTCTAGTATAACACAGGCATTAAATTGTCTATTTTGGGACTAGGTGATTGGTGTAAGAATTGTCCAGTGATATTTATTTATTTATTTATTTATCTAGTTACTAGCTGTGCCCGCGACTCCGTCCGCGTGGAAAAGTGACTAATTTTCCCCGTTTTTTCCACATTTTCCAATGTTTCTTCGGATCTAGTCTCAGCGTGATGTTATATAGCCTTAAGCCTTCCTCGATAAATGGTCTCACCAACACAAAAAAAAATCAATTTGAACCAGTAGTTCCTGAGATTAGCGTTAGAAACAAATAAACAAACTCTTCAGCTTTATAATATTATAGTATAGATTGTAGAAAAATTAACGGATAACTCACGTTCATTAAATCGAGTTGCAAGCATTAAATGCAGCCAAGCGCGAACTGCGCGAAGTGAAGTGAATCGAGTGTGGAGGCGCCTTTACAAAGTGATGTGGTTAGTGTTGTGTACTACCCTATTTTTGACAATAATATAAATGACGATAATAACGAGGGTAGTCGTGTGCCGGTGTTAGTTTCATCGAGCACAAGCAGCAGTCGCGCGAAGAGAGCGCAGCCGCCGCGGCTCTTAGATGAAGGGCTACGAATTAGTCCGAAACATATCGAGCTAAACTCGATTCAATGAACGTGAGTTATCCGATAATTTTTCAACATGAGTGAGTCTCACGGTAGTTTAATGTTTAATATAGTATAGATTCTAGTTCTTTTGTATTGTGAAGAGTTCTTATTTGTATCCCACATATACCTAAGTGTTGTGAACAACAACAGTCGCCACTATTATCTATTCTGTGCCCAAAGTAACCTCTATGCCTTATGTAGGACAAAGGCATTCTTGGCAAGTCCTCAAGTACTTGATATTACGATTTATTACATTGTTTGTTTGAACTTCTGCCTGCAAAATAATTTACTAAACATTTTCTAACATAACATCGCACAAATCAAATAATTATTGTGTGTCAAGGGGTACCTTTCTCTGTTTCCACAAACTTTTTTGTACTTACAAGCTTAAAAGTAGAATAAATGCAGTAATAATAATCGTAACGTATAGTTGTAGTTACTAATCAGTTTTGTCACTTTTGAGTAGCTTCATTCGTTCTCGGTATCTCGCGAATGTTTTGAAGAACCCGGGAGCCGGGTCTTTGGTTCTGAATGTGTTAAAATTAAACTAAAACTAAACAAAAAATTCTTAGTCCGTTACTTAGATTATGGAAAAATATTTAACACCTATTTTCGTTAATCAATCATCGAACTTCCGGAGTGGCGCTTGAGACGTCACACCGCGGAAAAAAATCTACCACTTCGTGAGTCGAAACTTTAGAGCCCTGTATCCTCGTCATTTCTCGTTTATAAAATAAAAGAAAAAATACGTGTATAATATTTTTTTATAATCTATCTGTGGGACTTAATAGTTTTTGTCGTGATTTTTAATTATTCAATTTAGGAAAATTACAGAAATATACTTATTAATAAAAATAACTAAATTTATCCTAAACTTATCCTAAGCTAAATTAAAACTAAAAAGGGCCCCCGTGGCATGGTGCCCAAAAGGCTGGCATATTTTTAATTAAAATCGGCATAATGTGTCACATGCGTTGCTTAAACATACTTAACCTACTACAGATGTAACGATGTTATTCACTATGGGTACTATATAAATAACGTTGGAAATGTAATATAAATTCCGGGAAAAGTAGGGAATAAAGCTGCCTTATTTGTCTTGTCGTAATTAATATATCCGAGCCACAATGTTTGTGGAAGACATTTTTATAAGGACTCTTTACACCTTGATATATTTGGCAGAAATAGTAAAAGACATGCTGGAACAAGTTATTATTAAAAATACAACCTTTTTTGTACAATCAGCCAGCTTAGCTGAGAACGTCGTGATGTGGTCATTATGTGATTAAAAAAAATATATATTTGCGCGAGACACTTCCAAAGTGGAAAAATGTTCTAATGTCGATTTAAATATAAATATGTCAAAATAAAATCAGATCACTAAAAGTGTGATGTCCAAGTCATAAAAATTAAAATGATTAGCAAAATAATACAAACAAAGGGTTTAAAAGTTACGTCATACAAAATCAATTCAAAAAGGATCGTCAAAATGTAAGCAATAGCTAAATAAAAATAGGTTCAAATAGAAATGTAACTCGTACAATAATGTCGGTTTTCGATTACTTTAAGTAATATAAATCGTTTATGCCTCCGTTAGTACAGTCACTGTGAACACATTAGTACTAGTTTTTTTTTTTAATTTAAAATGTTAGACGCAGCCCTCGTGTGTAGTAAGTAGTATTATCGAACCGCGATTAGAAAGGGATTCGAGAGTACCGTTAGCACAATTGTACTTAATAAATGATTAAATATAATTATAAACCAATATTTGATATCTTCATAAATGCAAACCCTAATAGATAATAGAATTAATAGCTCAATATGATTTCGGTAAATATTGTCATTTTTTAAATAAAATATTGTAATATCATATCTGACAAATCTGTCACTAATCACATTATTTCGCTTTATCAAATTGCCGCAGCTGTTTAAAAATACATAAATAAATAAAATATTTAAAATACTTTAAAAACGCTACAGGTTTAAGAAAGTAACTATATTTGATCTAAAGTATTATCTCTTAATGCTAACGGAAATCAATAGAAAAATGGTACATAATTTGATATTTTTTCCATGCTTTAGAAATTCATTGTACCAAAATAACAATCCTATACCTTTAAACGAGGTAATCTTGTATATATATTTATTTCTATATTTCTATATACCAGCTATCTCGGAAACGGCTCTA
>BHDV01029609.1:56215-132056 GCA_005406045.1 Adoxophyes honmai
GTCTGTGAAAATGGAACCTATGGAATTATATGCAGTAACGCACACGACGCGCAAAAAGTCAGGCGCACAATGCATACAATCCACGCAGACTTTTTGTGCGCCGCAGATTCGATCGCACAAAAATTCAGTCTGCGCTGCGCCTAATAGTTATGAGACCATTGCATAAAATCCAACATCGAGTAAAGTTCAGTTTTTCTAAGATAGTCCACGGTAATTTAGAAATCACATTTACAAACACATTAAACAAGGCCTAGAAAATCGTTTTCTAAGAACCCATTTATCTCATAATATTCTAAAAACTTTTATACTTGGTTGATTACGATAAATGTATCTTTTGGGTAAACGGGACTAATACTGGAACGTCGCTGTCCGTCCGTCCGTCTGTCACCAAACTACCTCACTAACCGTGCTAGCTAGTCTGGCGAAATTATCACATGATTTATTTCTATTGTCGGTATAAATATCCATATAATATTCATAGAACTCTTCGTACGAGAGTCCGGCTCGCACTTGGCCGGTTTTCTTATAACTAGCCAAACCAATTGTATCCGCAAACACTCGATTGCTTCGAGAATTTTGACATTTGTAGCTGTCAGTTAAAAAAAAACTATAGCATGTGGCACGTGGGTGTCAATTCTTGGAGAATACCAACAATCGCGGATATAAATCTTTGTTCTACCTATAAGAGTAATCTTTGTTCCTAAAGCGAGGCGACGTGGGAGCTAGACCTTGCCAGTGCAACCTTTGCATCGGTTTCTACGTTTAATGTCAAATTTACAAGTCCGCGGTGACGCAATGACCCGCGCGCGCGCAAACCACGCGCGGCGGCGGGGATCTAAGGCCACTATACAGTCTACAGCATCTAAGCAAGATTTTAAGTAGTACGGGCTTAGAATAACACCTGTCCAATTCTTCCGTGGATATCGTAAAATGTGACTAAGGAAATATTTAAACAAATTCTGGTATAATTTCGGCGAAAGGCTAGTAAAGTGATTTGACAAGCACGTGTAAATGACAGTCGACATTGATTATTATTTGCTTTACATTCTTAGCAATTGAAATTTTGTTAGAAACTTAACGAAGTCTCAGATTTAGTTATTTAATGAGATTAAGAGGATAGGAGTCGCACCACTTCTCCATACAAACGTAGTCCCCTGTTTTCTCCGTGAATAATGACATTAGAGATTTTTGCTCTAATGTCATTATTCACGGAGAAAACAGGGGACTACGTTTGTATGGAGAAGAGGTGCGACTCCTATCCTCTTGACGTTTAACATCTGCCATCTTACCTCTCAGTTTTATTCCCGACAGTAAGTTTGTGACTTGGACCGCAATAGGTTACAAGTTACAAGGCACCTCACGCCAACGGTGATGGCACCGTAATTATAGTTTTTTAGACCAACCGAGTGAAAGTGTGCATCTTGGCGATTTATGGAAATTACGCTAACTGGGTACAGTCGACGGACAAAGATGCTCTCGTGCTTTGAAGAGGGTGACTGTACCTTAGTGCATAATAGACTAATTGTAACTCACTAACTCTTGCCCGCGGCTTCGCACGCGTTAAATTTGGGCTAACACAGAAGAGATTTGGAATTATTAGTAGGAAGCGCCCGCCAGAATAGCCAGCAGATAGTAGATTTTTTTCCTACTTTCTCGACACTTATTGTCATATTTTGGAAAATTAAAAAAAATCTTAATAAATTGTAGTCTATGTGCTATTCTGATGTATAAGCTACATTACTGTAAAGTTTCATTAAAATCCATTCAGTAGTTTTTGCGTTAAAGAGTAACAAACATCCAAACATACTCACAAACTATCACATTTATAATATTAGTAGGATACAAAATTATATTGGTCATCATCATCATCATCAGCCTATATAGGTACGTCCCACTGCAGGGCACACGCCTCCTCAGTATGAGAGGGCTTGGGCTATAGTTCCCACGCGGGCCCAGTGCGGATTGGGAACTTCACACACAACGTTGAATTACTTCTTCGCTGTGTGTAGGTTTCCTCACGATGTTTTCCTTCACCGAATAGCTCGTGATAAATACCAAATTCGATATCGCACATAAATTCCGAAAAATTCAGAGGTGCGAGCCCGGGGTTTGAACCCACGACCCTCTGCTTGAGAGGCCACAGGCCGAACCGCTGGGCTACCACGGCCCCGTGTGGTGCCGGGTTAGAATAGCACCTCCCCCTTTCTTCCCGAGGGTGTCGTAAGAGTCGACTCTGGGAAAGGGTATTGCGGGCGAGCTAGCAACCTGTCACAGCAATATCACGTTTAACCGTCTGGTTACCCTGTAATTGGTAAACGTGGCACTGGATTTTTGAATTCATGTGCTCTGCCTACCCCTCTTGGGAATACAGACGTGAGAATATGTATGTATGTATAGAACTATACTATTAAAAACAAGTAACTTTTGGCTCATGTCGATATTCAAACGCGACAGCGAAAGCCAGTTTCAGTGTTGCCAATTTAGCAACTTTGGTAGTGACAACTTTGCTCAACTTTTAGCCGTGATAGTCCAGGGGTTCGACCTGTGGCCTCTCAAGCAGAGGGTCATGGGTTCAAACCCCGGGCTCGCACCTCTGAATTTTTCGGAATTTATGTGCGATATCGAATTTGATATTTATCACGAGCTATTCGGTGAAGGAAAACATCGTGAGGAAACCTACACACAGCGACGAAGTAGTTCAACGTTGTGTGTGAAGTTCCCAATCCGCACTGGGCCTCATGGGAACTATAGCCCAAGCCCTCTCATACTGAGAGGAGGCCTGTGCCCTGCAGTGGGACGTATATAGGCTGATGATGATGATGATGAACTTTTGCTCAATAAGATAAGATTTTAACATACATACAATCACGCCTATGTTCCCAAATGGGGTAGGCAGAGCACACATAATGTGACTGACAAAACCATGATTATGCTCAGCCACTTCTAATATATTTTCGGTTTGAAAACAGATGGAAGAGGTAGTATAATAGTGACAGGTTGCTAGCCTGTCCCCTAAAATACACCGTGACCTATTTCCTTAGTCGCCTCTTATGACATCCACGGAAGAAATCGAGAGGTGTTCTAAATAAGACGTCACATGGACTCGATAAAATGAACGATTGGAAATAGTGTATAGGTAGTGTAAGCCGCAGCGCAGACGACAGACTATTTGTGCGATCGAGTCTGCGGCGCACAAAAAGTCAGCGTGGATTGTATGCATTGTGCGCCGGACTTTTTGCGCTGTGTGCGTTACCGCATATAATTCTATAGCCTCCTAAGTCCTGACTCTAAATACTTAATTTAGGGCCTCAGACCCAGACAAAAATTTCATGGCTTAAAATGTTGAATTTTACGTAACCTAATCTTTAAGTTCATTTTCCACTGAATCATTTGTACTTAATGAAGTACATTCGGCTGTTATGCTTACTAGTAATTTGTAATTTATAAAGTACGCAGGGACTTACGAGGTTAAGTTCTATTTTCACAGACTAAAAAGTCCGTCGCGGATAGTCTGTCTGCGCAGGGCCTTAAAAGTATGTGACGTCACTCGTTGAAAACAGCACTCAATGGTTGGTTTGTGACGTCACTAAACTTCTAAGTATAGAATCGTGTTTTGTTCATAAAACAAAAGAGAAATAATTGAACCAATATTCTTTAAATTGCCGACTGTTTCTTTGTAAGTTCAGGTAAGTTATACGGATTGCTGAGGTTATGGAAAATTCTAGAGAAAAAAGAAAGCGTTACCCTTAAAACGTTTTTAGCTGAAACCCTACTAAAGCTTAAATGGCCTAAGTAGGGCTGTCCGATGTAAAGGAACGTCGATATCGACAGGGTGTCGACTTTACGTCGATGCGAATTGTGAAACTGTTGATTTTTCGGTGGGTTAGAGCCTGTAGCGAATTTCGATACAAGTATTTTATTTTGAGAATTTTAATCAAAATTGGACCCTTAAAAATTACTGAAATTATGACTTTTTCCTTAAAATGGGCTACCTAGATATCCTCACTAATTCTTGACTTTATTCTATTTTTTGCATATTTTCCGTGTGGTGGGTGCCATTTCTTTTGTGGATGTCGTTATAGGCGGCGAAGGAAATAACTTAAGGTTTATTTTAAGGCGCTGCGCAGACGACGGACTTTTGTGCGATCGAGTCTGCGGAGCAATAAAATCTCTGAATGGCGCGCAGACAGTTTCCATTCAGAGTTTTAATTGCTCCGCAGACTCGATCGCATAAAAGTCTGTAGTCTGCGCTGCCCCTAAGCGACAAACTAGGTACTTGGTGTTATTTATTTACTGGCTTGGGATTGGGTTTGGTTTAGAATGACACCTCTCCATTTCTTCCGTGGATGTCGTAAGCGACGACTAAAGAAAATAACTTACAATACGCTTAAAGAAAGCGATAGACTAACTTGTCACTAGTATACCTATCTTGTGTATCTAAATTTGAACCAAAATTTGTGCTTTTTGTGTAATAGTTTTGTCTGTGCCACGTTCCATGTACTGTCACGTGTACGCTTATTAAGAATATCGACTTCGATTTCTAGCCAATTTAAAGCGACTCGAAGACCGATGTTTATCGACATCGATCCCCCGCCCTAGCAATCCACACTTATTCGGTTTACGGCTGGCAACAGGTCCGAACCTCTGAGTAAACCTGGCTAAAGATAACTTTAGCATTATTTTTATAGGCACAATAAAAAAACAACAATAAATCAGCACTTGAAATTAAAAAGTGAAGCGCGTAGAACTTTTATTGTTCTTATTTTGAATTCTGCGAGAATAAGTTGAAAAAGCGCAGCATTCAGCACTTGAAATTAAAAAGTGAAGCGCGTAGAACATTTACTGTTCTTATTTTAAATCCTGGAAGTATAAGTTGAAACCTGGCGGCACAGCGAAGCAGTCGCCAACACTGGCAACGTCAGCACTTGAAATTAAAAAGTGAAGCGCGTAGAACATTTATTGTTCTTATTTTAAATTCTGCGAGTACAAGTTGAAACCCGGCGGCTAGCAGTCGCTGCGATACCACCACTCTAGCACCGTGGATAGGGGTGAGTAGGGACGAAACATACATCACGCGTGTATTCCCGAACGGGTTACATAGATAGAACCATGACTGTTTCTCACTTTATGTTTTAAATTAAGAGGTACAGTCACGAACAGGGATTGTTGAGCCACTTGCCACTGTTCGCAATTTAGACGTGTAATCAATGACCGATCTGAGTGACAGATGTTATCTATTGGATTAGTATTACACGACCAAGTTGCAAACATAGGTAAGTGGCTCAACAATCCCTGTTCGCGATGGTACATTAATTGACCTACCTTATCGCCTCTTAAGATTTCCACGGGAAGAAAATGGAGAGGTGCTATTCTAATCCGACACCACAGAGTATTTCGAAAATTTAAAGAATACTTACCAGTTGCTATGATTTCCGAGTGGTGTAAGCTTAGAATAACATCTCTCCACTCCATTCCTGAATTTTTCGGAATTTATGTGCGATATCAAATATGATATTTATCACGAGCTATTCGGTGAAGGAAAACATCGTGAGGAAACCTACACACAGCGACGAAGTAATTCAACGTTGTGTGTGAAGTTCCCAATCCGCATTGGGCCCGCGTGGGAACTATCGCCCAAGCCCTCTCATACTGAGAGGAGGCCTGTGCCCTGCAGTGGGACGTATATAGGCTGATGATGATTCCTTCCCTGGGTAGGTTAAATCGTTAGGGTATATTATATACCTACGTAAAGCGACAGGTAAAACCTATCACTATTATACCTCTTCCGTCTGTTTTGCGACTAAAACAATGCTCAAAGTGGCAAAGAAACGTGAAATAGACAGGTATTATCTGTCACGTTTTATATGCCTACTCCTTTTTAACCGACTTCAAAAAAAGGAGGAGGTTCTCAATTCGACCTAATTTTTTTTTTTTTTGTGTGTATGTTACTCGATATCTCGGAGACCCGTGAACCGATTTTCAATTATTTTTTTTAATCGAAAGGGTATAACTCGAAATTATTCCAATTGGCACGAAACCAAGATCTGATGATGGAATCTTGGAGAAATCGAGGGAACTCTTCTCTTTTGTATGGAGGTGTACGGCGTTTTCGGTAATTTGTTGATGAAGTCAAGAATTTAGTAAATTCAGTAAACAGAATACTTTCAAAATGTTTTATTCGTGTCGAATTTATATCAATAAATGTCTTTCTTTCTTTCTTTCTTTCAAAATATTGCTAATTTGAAGTCGGTTTTTTTTTGTTTAAAATTATTGGGAATATGGGCGTGTAGACATCCAATCGGACCTTGTTCCTATCAGAGTTCAGTTCAAGACAACAGAGACTACAGTGACACGGTTCCACGCGCACACATTTATGGCAAAGTCCGTGGCAGTATTTCTTTGTGCGATGTCTAACAATGCTTCTACTTTAGGCATGAACGTCGTTTATTACGCATCGTCAAGGCATACAATCAAGTGAGTAGCTCGCTCATTGTGTTAAAGTCCTAATAAAATGATCGTAACCCACGGGCGTACTTAGTTGCGTTGAGATACCCATGTTTTCTGGTAAAGAAATATGTTTTAGTTACAGTCTAGTCGTACTGTACGTCCTTACAGCGTCGACTACTTAATTTGGTGGCATTATAATGTGCGTCCATTTTTGAACGTCTTTTTGAATTAAGGTGAAAAATATTTCAAATTTGGAATGCGTGGCGTGTTGCGAGCTTGTGACGCCGATGTGCATTTGTTTTGTTTGTGGATTTCGTTTTACGAAACGAACATTGCAGTTGTTCGTCTAGCGAGTTTTTCGATATGTTTTTGGAATTTAAATAAATAAACGCTCTGGATGTGTATCGGTAAAAATTAACACAACGAAATCAAAATATTGAAATTGAACAATTTCTGTGCGTGTTATTGTTACGGCTCTGTAATTTTTAACCGACTTAAAAAAATAAAGGTCTCAATTGGACTGTTTTATTTTTAATTCAAAGAAGTTATAATTTTAACTGACGCTTTACAGAATATCCAGTAGATAATTCTCATACAAACTTTCGCCTTTAAATATTAGCCAGAAAGCACAAGCGTGACTCATCAACGTATTCCCCCTTCCAATTTCGAATCCGTTAAAATGCAAAGTTAATGTTGCGGCCAATCTTTCGACAGTTAACCTGAAAAACTACCGATTTAAAGTTTGACAGGTGCACGGGTAAGTTTGTAGGGTGGTTAGGGCTAGCAGGAAACGTTCCAGTTGACTGCGTTACAGCTGTCGAAGAGAGAGAAGTATGTTCGGAAGTAAGTTACTCAAATGACTGTTGCATATCAGGCGAATTTTATAAAGAATATCGGGTACATATTTAATACCTAATAATCTGCAGTCGCATACATATTAACTTTATCGACATTTATAACATAAGTATGTATAACAATTAAAAAATATACTCAAAATACCGCTAAAAATGGCGGCAATCTTGAATTGCACAAACAATTGCGAATCTGCGTTAAAAGCTCGCGCCGCCCGCCACGCTGCCGCCCGCGTGTTCCAAATTTGAAATATTTTTTGTTCTTTCGATTGTCACCTGTTTTAAAACATAACCGATTTTATAGAGCGAACATTGTAATGCCACTACTGGATGTAGGCCAGTGCTTACTGCTTCTAAACTTACAGGAAAACGTCTGATATGTTTTTGGATAATAACCGTAGTCAATCGAGATTAGTGAAAAATCTAGGCTTTGTATAATAACCGTGCATTACTATATTAACTAAGTTAATATGTAGGTTACTAGGCATCTTAAGACAACATTACTGGTCCTGTTAAACTTAGAAATTGTTTGCGGTCAAATCAGTCCCCTGCTTACCCATCGGTATATAACTTTGTATATTGTGTTAGGAACACTCGGAATACTTTGTCAAAGTTTAAGCGATCAACATTCTTACCTCTCGAAGTTTTGCTCGTCATTGTCCTAAATTAAGTTTTTGATTGTTTTAAATTTTTGTGTTTCGCACTCATGTTTATTAAGCGGGAATAATTCACGTTCTTTCAAAAATGATTTTAATTACCTGGACGTATTGTTATGCTAGAAGTGGCCACAAAACGTGAAATGGTCGTCATTTTGTCTCTGTAGTTTCTTGTATGCTCTGCCTACCCCGTTTGGGAATACAGGCGTGATTGTATGTATGTATGTATTGCGACTATCGTCACACGTAGACCACATATCGAATGAGTATCGTATTTTATAAATATCATTACACTTATATTATCAAGAATTTCGCGCCTGTATTGACCTTAATTGACAGGCATATAGTGACAGGTTGCCAGCCTGTCGCCTAATATATACCAATATACCTTAACCTTCCTTAGTCGATTACGACATCCACGGAAGACATAGAGAGGAGTTCTAACTAAATCCAACACGGCGACGCCATGATAACAACGTCATAGTTTCAACGCCATCTTTAAACAACCCAGCGTTCAAGGGAACCAATTTAAAAAATGTATTTTTACGCGAAGAAGATCAAACATAATCCTCTGTCTTATTTACGTAATTCTCCCCGATACTCTGAAAGGGAAATGGAAATATTTTTAAACGCAACACGCCATTGAATTTAAGGAAAAAGGCAACTCGCGATTTATTTGGATCCAATTTTCCTGAGCTGACGGCCGTCTCAAAGAAAGTTAGACGGTTAGGTATACTTACTGGACTTTTCATTTACGAAACGATCTTTAGACGGCCTATTGACGTTTAAAATCTACGTCCAAATAATGTGACGCAATTAGCTAAAGGCCTACATTATGACTTTATTCAGATTATAAAATCGTTCGACATTCGTTCGACGTTCGAAATTCAAATTTTGAACATCTTAAAACAGATGACGATTGAAAGAAAACGAATTATTTCAAATTTGGAACACGCGGTCGTGCAGCTGGCGGTTTTTACCGCCGATGCGCAATTGTTTGTGGGATTCTGTGTTGCTGTCATTTTAGCCATTCTTTGTACGTTGTAGGTATTAGTTCATTTACTGAGCAAAGCTGTTCCCGATTCGATTTAGTTATTTATGTGTCTGCTACATAATAAAAGACATTAATATACGAGTGTAGTAAATAATCACGAGTATTTTATGCCTAATTTGTACGGCATACGTAACTTTATTTACACTCGTAGATGTATTCTGCGAAATAATCAATTATGTAGACAGACAAACAGATATACAGCGTGCAAAAAAACCGCTAAAATTCCACAAACAATTGCACATCGGCGTCGCAGCCTCGCACGCCAGCCACGCCGACCGCGCGTTCCAAATTTGAAATAATTTTATTCTTATTTAAATCATCATCTGTTTTAAGATGTTCGAAATTTGAACTGAATGCAGTATCGATACTGCTACCTCAGTGTATATGTCGCAGGCGGATTGTATAATCCGCCGTTTTACATAACGCCTAGCCGTTTTGCAAAACAGCGCCGTTTTGTAAAACGGCGGCTCAACGTTCAGCCGGATTGTTATTGCGATACGTTCTTCAATAAAGCGGCCCACGTTTAGCCGTATTGTACTACTACTAAAATTGTAGGGTAACTATACTTAAGAAAATAAAGAATGCTAAATAAAATAAATATAAATAAAATAAACTAACCTAATCTAATATAATCTAACCTAACCTAACCTATTAAAACCTCAAAATCCTCTACTGTTTATGTTAGGCAGCGCCACGAGTGTTAAAAATCTGAACTAAAAACGACAAAGTGGCGGCTAATCTCTCGCCGTATTACATTCTGCCTAGCCGTAATGAATAACGTTTAGCGCCGAATTCATTCCGGCGGTTTTTTATTCAGCCGCATTCAATCCGGCTAAACGTTGAGCCGCCGCATTACAAAACGGCGCTGTTTTGCAAAACGGCTAGGCGTTATGTAAAACGGCGGATTATACAATCCGCCTTCGACATACATATACATGTTTGTCAATGCAGGCATAGTAGTATAAGTAGGAATAGTAGAAATGGTATATAAAGGTAAAATTTCAGGACATAATCTGTAAAGTGACCCCGAGGCAGCGTTAGCCGCTTGTTTCAGCGGAAATTGAAGTCCCTTTGAGTTGAGAAAAAGTGATAGAATTTGGGATAAAGTAGGCGGAAGGTAACCGCGGGTTAAATTGCTCAAAGTAAAATTGGTAGATTTAAATAACTTTAATCTGAATACATGCGTGATACATGTATGTATATTGAGTGGCCGTGTGTTACCTGTGCATGTATCACATGTGATACATTTTGAGATGCTGCACGTGAGTGCGGCACATATGATACACTCCCCTTTGTTGCTATACGAGCTATTCAAAATTTGCTCGTAACGATAAAAGTAGTAGATAATAGTGCTTATGGGGTACCTGGGGACTTGCTATTGACAGACTATCCGCGACGGACTTTTTAGTCTGTGAAAATAGAACCTACGGAATTATATGCAGTAACGCACACGACGTGTTAAAGTCCGGTGCACAATGCATACAATCTACGCAGACTTTTTGTGCGCCGCAGACTCGATCGCACAAAAAGTCTGTCGTATGTGCTGCACCTTAAGGTATTAGATTCAAACTTATGGCGTTCTAAGGCGCAGCGCAGACGACAGACTCTTTGTGCGAGTCTGCGAGAATTGTATGCATTGTGCGCCGGACTTTTTGCGCGTCGTGTGCGTTACTCCATATAATTCCATAGGTTATATTTTCAATGACTAAAAAGTCCGTCGCGGATAGTCTGTCGTCTGCGCAGGGCCTAAGAGCGTACGGAGAAGCGTTTAAGCGTTACGCACCACCAGACGCCTCACCGTACGCGATGCTAGACGCGCCGCGTCTCTTTAATTGAGGCCTTAGGGCCGGCGCTGACTGCCGGCATGGCACGGAACGGCACGGCAAGTTATGCTGCAGCATCCTGTAGAATAACCCGTGGAATGCTTCGGCATGCTGTGACATGCCGCGGCCTCTCTCAGCATCGTGGTATCAAAATAAAGTAACATGAATTCTAAACTCATAGTAATAAGATTTAAAATAGTTATATCAGTAACAAATCCTTTGCCATGACCTGCCGTGCCATGCCGGCAGTCAGCGCCGGCCCTTAGGAGACAGGCTAGCAACCTGTCACTATTACACATCTTTCATCAATGTTCCAACTAAAACTATGCTAGAAGTGACTGCGAAGCGTGGAATTGACATGGTTTTGACTATGTAGCGATTCATGTGCTCTGTCTACCCCATTTGGGAATACTGATGTGATGTTAGGTACAGTCGAGTTCATTAATATGTGAGCAAAACTGAGAGTTCAAAAATATCTGTACACCTTTATGACATTGACAATAAGGTGCAATAGCTCACATATTTGGCATTTGTCTGCTCATATATTTGTGAACTCGACTGTATCTTATTTTTTCTCGAACCAACGTATCTTCGTTCACCATCCGGAAAAAGATTGTCATTGAGTATTGAGACTCTCTGTACGTAATATAATTATACCTACATATACTTATATCCTTTTAAGTCCATCTTCCAAGCAAAATAGAGCTGATACAAGCAAACCAGTATTACCCAGCTTTGAATCCTACATCAATAAATATAAGGTATTCACTTCCTTAACGTATCCAAAAGTTTCAATAAAAGTTACGTGGTGTTATGCCTCATACTCGTAGAGACCAACTTACCTCGCCATGTGGAGAAATGAGGAACTAATGAAACTGATACTGAAATCGCATAGTTTGTTGTACAGTGGCGCCGCCGCGGACTGATCGGATAAGTAAGCTTTGTGAACGCGTTATCTTTGCGTGCGGAGGAATCGGGAACTAATCTTGTTAGTATACAGGGTGTCCCAAAACTCAACGATAATCTGGGATCGGATGAAAGGCCAAGTTATACCAGTTCAGGGAAAAATAAAAAAAAAATTCCATGTCACTCGGTTCAGGAATAATAGGCACTTTTTCAAAAGAGTTGAAAATCGACACCCTCGGTTGTATTTTCTAGTCCTGTGATCACCAGTGTCACTATTTCGCTGGGATTTTTCTAATTTTGGGATCTTCATTAACGATATTATTAATCGCAACCACAAATTTATGCCAAAAACATTGGTAATTTAATAAAATAAGTCAAGATTTAGAGAGTCATAGTTAACGAAAATATTGTTGGGTAACTTTGACTCTTAATTTTGAAAAAATAAAGTACTGGACTACCCTTGGCAAGTTATTTCAAAAGATGGCGCATTTAATGAAGATTTTAAAATGGTGCAACACTTGCCCTTTTGCTTGCCATTTAAAATTTTATTGCTTAGTTTTTGCAAATTGAGCTCATTTTCAACAACTCAACATTAGTAATTTTGTTTCTAAAATTTGCTATTTTTTGTTTCTGGTCTGTAATAGAATTATTATTTTTAGCAAAGACGTAATTGAATCAGTTCATATTATAAATGTGAAAGTTTGTGAGTATGGATGTTTGGATGTTTGTTACTCTTTCACGCAAAAACTACGCAATGGATTTTAATGAAACTTCACAATAACGTAGCTTGTACATCAGAATAACGCATAAGCTACAATTAGGTATTAAGGTATTGTTTCAATTCTCCAAACATGACAATAAGCAAGTGTCAAGTAAGTAACCGAAATCTACGCGGACGTAGTCGCGGGCGGCCGCTAGTAATTAATACTATTGTTAAAAACATAACAATAATACTTAAAAAAAAAAATAATGGTTCGTTAAAGATTATTTGAACGATGAATATCCTGAACATTATACTACCGTGAGACTCACTCATCTTATAAAATACACGGATAACTCTCATAACGATAGTAATGAAGGTAGTTGTGCGCCGGTGTCAGCTTCGTGGAGCACGAGCAGTCGCGCGAATAGAGCGGTGGCGCGCAGTGTGCGTTTGGCAGCAGCAGCCGCCGCGGCTCTTAAATGAAGGGCTAGGAAGTAGCCCGAAACATTTCGAGCTAAACTCGATTTGCTAAACTCGATTTAAAACGTGATTTATCCGTTTAATTTATAGGATGAATATCCTGACAGGTGGATCGGGCACAGTGGTTCAGTTTAATGTGTCCCCGACCACAAAACGAGACAATGCAAACACTTAGGGTCTCCCCACATTAGTCGATGCCGTTTCGGCAAAACGTGGACGAAAAAAGCTTTATGTCAACGCAATAAGAGCGAACAAGACGTTAATTGGCTCGGCCACGATTGGCCGACGCGACGCGACGACTTTTGACAGGAATACGGCGTTTCGGCGTAAATCTGTTTGCGTCCGTACGGCGCTGTTAGCCGCCAATCGCCAACGTTCGCAGTCCTACAGCGCCGATCGGCGCCGGCGAGCGCTGTACGGCCAGTGCGATCAAATCGATCATTATAGTCGTTAACGAATTCGAGACGTGTCGACCGCGGCAGTTGTGCAAACGTACCGCTGGCGGCTCTGTCTCAGTTTCCATACAATTTTACGATAACCCGCAAACGAATTCGTTAACGACTGCATGATCGATTACATTACACTAGACGCTCTGTTCGCCCGACTCAACGGCCGTTCGCAGCCTGTCGGACGTCTTGACGGCCGTACGGAACTCGAGAGCGCCGATTGCCGCTGTACGGCGGTTTGCAACGACAGATCGCAGGCAATCGGCCTTCTCGACGGCTAAAAGTCGGCGTTCAGCCGCGTAGACCGCCGATCGGCTAAATGCGTATACTGTGGTGTAAAACACTCGGCGAAAGCCAAATCCGCGTCGACTGGTTCTCTAATCTGTGACAATTTTAACTGCCTAGCTCTTACAGTTCTTGAGATACAGCCTAGTGACAGACGGACAGACGAACAGACAGACAGACATGGAAATCTCAGTAATAGAGTCCCATTTTCACCCTTTGGGTACGGAAAACAAACAAAAAATAGCAATTTTAATAGCAAAATTCTTAATGTTAAGTTGTTAATAATGAGCTCAATTTGTAAAAAAACAAGAAATATTTTATTTAATGGCAAGCAAAATAGCAAGTGTTGCACCATTTTAAAATCTTCATTAAATGCGCCATCTTTTGAAATAACTTGCCAAGGGTAGTCCAGTACTTTATTTTTTCAAAATTAAGAGTCAAAGTTACCTAACAATATTTTCGTTAACTATGACTCTCTAAATCTTGACTTATTTTATTAAATTACCAATGTTTTGGCATCAATTTGTGGTTGCGATTAATAGCATCGTTAATGAAGATCCCAAAATTAAAAAAATCCCAGCTAAATAGTGACACTGGTGATCACAGGACTAGAAAATACAACCGAGGGTGTCGATTTTCAACTCTTTTGAAAAAGTGCCTATTATTCCTGAACCGAGTGACATGGAATTTTTTTTTTATTTTTCCCTGAACTGGTATAACTTGGCCTTTCATCCGGTCCCAGATTATCGTTGAGTTTTGGGACACCCTGTAGAATAAGTGTTGTTTGTTAGACGGTGGCGCCCCCGCGGATTGATTGCGTAAGTTTGCCACCTCAATCGATTTTACGCGTGGGCTAGTTTTAGATTTCAAAGGATTTTATGGTAGATTGATTTTTACGAGACGAGTAGTGTTTAGTAACACAAACTGAGGAGATATTACTTTACTGGCTGGATCGGGACTTCTACGTAGACCCCTATCACCTTCTTGCCTTAATTATATTTTTTTCAGTACTAGGTATTTTGTCTATGTTTTGTGAACCTTAACAAATAAAAAAAATTTTTTTATCCTTTATATTAGTTTATATTTTATATCCTTCAGAATCGCGAGGGCTATCAATCTAATAGATATAGATAAATAAACAGTAGAAGTTTTTTATACAAATTCTATTTTGCTCGTTACGCAACTCATGTATATGAACAAAGTTCGCAACCACTTCATAATTTTAGGTTTGAAAACAGATGGAAGAGGTAGAATAGTGACAGGTTGTTAGCCTGTCGCCTAAGGCGCAGCCCAGACGACAGTGCTTTGTGCGATCGAGTCTGTGGAGCAATAAATTGTCTGAATGGCGCGCTGACAGTTTCCAGGAATTTCTATTCAGAGTTTCGTGGAAACTGTCACCGCGCCATTCAGACAATTTATTGCTGCGCAGACTCGATCGCACAAAACTCTGTCGTCTGCGCTGCGCCTGGTCACCTAAACCTTCCATTAGTCGCCTCTTACGACATCCACGGACGAAATGGTGAAGTGTTATTCTAAACGCGACACCACACGGGGAAATATTATATTATGTATGTGTTACTTTAGCACGAAATATCCTATTATCATTCATAAACATTTCAGAGTCTACCACATTTCCTTGCACGCTATATGGTCGTTGATATCTTAATAGCTGAATACATACATACATATAAATATACAATCACGCCTGATTTCCCTAATGGGGTAGGCAGAGGATATTAAACGTGACTGACACAACCATGGTTATTTACGTTTCGTTGCGTCTTCTAGCATAAGTTTGGTTTTAAAAACAGATGGGACACTTAGTATAAAGAAAAAACATAAATTCCTGGTCTATGTCCCTTTGCTTAGATCTGTAAAACAACGCATCGTAATTTAATAATAAATATCACTGGACAATTTTTACACCAATCATCTAGTCCCAAAGTAGGCAATTTAATGCCTGTGTTATGGGTACTAGACAACGGATAAACTTACTTATATATAGATAAACATCCAAGACCCGAAAGCAAACATTCGTATTCATCATACAAACATCTGCCCCGACCGGGGATCGAACCCGGGACCTCAAGCTTCACAGTCAGGTTCTCTAACCGCTGGGCTATCCGGCCGTCATATGATTATTTTTTCCTGTGTGGTATGGGGATAGAATAACACCTCTCCATTTCCTCCGTGGATGTCGTAAGAGGCGACTAAGCAGTCTAGCAACCTGTCACTATTGTACCTGCCAACACAAAACCTAAAAAAATGCTACAAGTGGCCACGAAACGTGAAACAGTCGTGGTTTTGTCTATGTCGTTTCGCGTGCTCTGCCTACCCCATTTGGGAATACATGTATGTAAATTAAAATTAAATGACGCGTAAAAATTAACTTAGCGCACGATTTGTGACACCATTGTACGAGAAACTGTAAAATTCCAGTTAAACGCATTCACTGGTTGCACCGCCGATCCGGTCCATTATGCGCGCGCACAATTCAGAGCATAATGACTAAACATGTTGCGCAAACTCCACTTTCGTTGCTCGATGCAACTTGACCACTACCACGGTGGCCATACTCGCTAACGGTGTGAATGTGAACTTAGAGGACAGATCCACTAGAGTACTAATGTCATTTTGGTTGTTCGGAGACGATTCCGCTAAACCAGTGGTCCATGGACCACCCGTGGTCCGCGGAAACTAAAATATGGTCGGTCGCCCTACGATGATTGAGTTTTACTATAGCTACAATGTGGTCCCTGCACACAAGACTAATATTAAAGTGGTCCCTGATCAAGAAAAGGTTGGGAACTCCTGCGCTAGCTAAACCATCGCGGTGATCGCTGTGCTCTTATTGGCCGGCTCAACGCGCGTAACGCTAGTGCCTTTTTCTCTACGGTTATTGGCTCTACAGTTTCTGTGACGGTGACGTTGGTTAGTGACAAATCACTATCTTTTTGCGGGCCTGGGTGGCCAACATTGTTTCTCTATTGGGTCTGTCCTCTATGGGTGTGAAGGACTCGTACGGAGAATTTTACAGCGACACCTAACGTACAGTAGTAGAACTTCAACAAACTTCAACTGTCAAATGGTTACATCGTGCTAA
The DNA here is from genome assembly GCA_005406045.1 of Adoxophyes honmai. NCBI lineage: Eukaryota > Metazoa > Arthropoda > Insecta > Lepidoptera > Tortricidae > Adoxophyes > Adoxophyes honmai. The sequence continues at coordinate 72,970 of BHDV01029609.1, forward strand.
TGACGTTTCGAAGAATAGTTGACTAAATACACAACATTAGACGTTCAGAAAGTCCACATAATGAACAGGTGGAAAAATATTGTTCTCTATCAATCGTTGCCCGCTTGCCCCAGACCTTTTGACGTTTTGTTGACGTTTTGTGGGCGTTTTAACATACAAATAAGACAGCTCTCATCGACGAGTTGAATCGAGAACTTTTCGAGAATTCACTCGCGAATGTAACCAATGTACGATTCATGGTAGGGGTACTGTAACTATACCGCCATATGCCTGTACTAGTTCTTACACGCGGCTCCGTTTGCATTTGAACTTACTGTAAGTTCTAGTTTTGCACCTCCCCCTTTCATCCCGTGGGTGACGTAAGAGGCGACTCTGGGAAAGGGTTAGTGTATTGTAGGAGATGGGCCAGCAACCTGTCACTGCAATATCACGTTTAACCATCTGATTACCCTGAAATTGCTAAACGTGGCACTGGATTTTCGAATTCATGTGCTCTGCCTACCCCTCTTGGGAATGGGAATACAGGCGTGAGAATATGTATGTATGTATGTATGGAAGAAAATAGGCATTCTCAAGGCTTTTAATGAAGGCAGAAAAAGGAAATACGATCTTTTGCAATTCCATGGGTTTTGCTCGACGTGTTCTGTACTGACATGAGGGTCATCCTCGGGCGTTTGTCACAGGCTCAAGCCTCATTATCCTACGTTTCGTGTTTTAAAAGGTCTAATTAGTGTAATTAAAAACCTTTGAGAGGACCGAGGGACAACATACATACATTAGCATACATACATCAGTGTGGGGTTAAGAGTAATACCTCTTCATTTCTTCCGTGTATGACGTACAAGGTGAGTAAGGGAGGTGTGCTTTAAGCGACAGGCTAGCAACCTGTCACTATTATAATATCTCTTCCAATTCTTTTCAAACCCAAAATTATGCTAAAAGTGGCTGCGAAGCGTAAATAGTCATTATCATGGTTTTGTCTATATTACGTTTCGTGTACTCTGCCTACCCCAAGCACAAGCCGAATCTGCCCCAAGACGACAGACTATCCGCGACGGACTTTTTAGTCTGTTAAAATAGAATTGGAATTACATGCAGTAACGCACACGAAAAAGTCCGGCGCACAAAGCTTACAATCCACGCAGACTTTGTGCGCCGCAGAATCAATCGCACAAAAAGTCTGTCGTCTAAATTGTAACAGAATCGCAACGAGGTCAATTGGGCAGCGCGAGCGCAGTTCGTGTTATGAGACAGTGACATATTATGGTGATTACAAGTTGCTTGCGTCATCGGCCAACATTGGCCCGAAAGTTGCCGTGATATCAAATTAAATTCATTATTACGCACATACATCAGACATACAATCAAGAACCTATCCAAAAAGTAAAAAAAAAAAAAAAAACTTTTTTTTATTTGAATACAAATATCCTAAAAAGCGGTCTCCCTTATTTCTGTTTCTGATGAATATTTGTACAATTATTAAAAAAAGTGGTTCTTAATTTATTAAAAATTATGTCTATTGGCTAATATTTATCTAGCGTAAAATATTTAGAAACAGATTAGGCTAAGTAAATTTATTTTTAGGGCACGAATAATCCCTGTTTAATCATACCGACATATCGATATATCGATAATTTTTAATAAAAATATTAATCGACATTGATATTTTCAAAAATTTACATACATACATATCTATGTACAATCACGCCTGTGTTCCCTGGTGGGGTAGGCAGAGCACACGAATCGTGCTATAGACAAAACCATGGCTATTTCACGCTTCGCAGGCACTCCTAGCGTAAATAATTTTAGGGTGAAGTTACATTTATCAGCATCGAATCGCATTTAGCTGGATGATTTTAAACTCACTATACGCATCGCATGCATTCAGCTGCTATAGCATATTTTTATCTGCTTAAGTATCCTACCGCGTACTTTTATATGCTGCCGCATGCTATCGTATGCTGCCGCATGCTATCTGCAATCACGACGCCGCAAATGAAATGTTAATTTAAATTTTTCCTCGTCTATATTGATGAAATATAGGTAATTATTGAAATTATTGGAAGTAAACAAATTTGTGCACTTTGCTAGATGAACACGTTGTGATAATGACATTAATGACTCGTTCGGCACTCTTCCTCCTTTTCTCTGCGTAAGCAGCCTTTCTCATTCGTAAGCATCCCGCCTCTCACTCTTAAGCAGCCGTTATCAATCGCAAGCGTCCTGTCGCATGCGTAAGCAGCTATTCTCATCCGAAAGCATCTAATCTCACGCTTTAAGCAGCCGTTCTCATGCTTCAACTTGATTAAGCATTCTTCAGCATGAGAAGTGGATAGTTACACTTATAAGCATTTAATGCTGAAGCTGAATCGATGCTGAAGGGTGAATTGATGCTGACGGATATCCATACAATAGCGCGTTTTTGTATGGCAAAATGCGATTCGATGCTGATAGATGTAACTTCACCCTTAGGTTTCAAAACAGATAGAAATAGGTATTATAATAGTGACTTGACATCCATGGAAGAAATGGAGAAGTGTTATTCTATCCCGACACCACACAGGAATCCATTATGACCGGGTCAAATGACACCTCTCCATTTCTTCCGCGGATGTCGTAAGAGCTGACTAAAGAGGGGTATGCCTTAGGGGTGTCCATAAATTACGTGAGGTATTTAAGGGGAGAGGGTCGAGTCAAATCTCATCTAATCTTACGTTGGAGGGAGGGGGGGGGGGCATGGCAAATATCACGCAATTTTTTTTTTAATTGAAAAAAAAAAACTACTGTTGTTGTCTATTTAATAAGGTCTTAAAAACCAACATGTGCATGGCGCTTTACACTTGACACTTCATGAGTGTATCCGAATGAAAAAAAAAATTTTTTTTTTAAGTTACGTGTTACGTCATTTAGGTACTTTTTTTCTTTTCAAATAGTTTTTTTCTTTTTGCAATAACAATCCAATGCGTTTACGTAAGAAACCCACATTTTGAACAGTCTCACGTGAGATTTGGGGATGGGGGAGGGGTTTCAATAAAATCTCACGACATCTCACCAAGGGGGGAGGGAGGGTCAAAAAATTGAAAAAAAAACACCTCACGTAATTTATGGACGCTCCCTTAGGCGACAGGCTGGCAACCTGTCACTATTATACCTTTTCCTGTTTATAAACTTAAAATTATGTGGCTGCGAAGCGAATACTAGTCGTTATTTTGCCTGTCACATTTCTTGTACTCTGCCTACTGCAAAGACGCCTTTGCGTATTTTTGTTCGGTATCGAAATGACTAAAGAACGTCTAGTGTAGTGAAAACGATTATGCAGTCGTTAACGAATTCGTTTGTGAGTTATCGCAAAATTGTATGGAAACTGTGACAGCGCCGCCAGCGGAACGTTTGCACAACTACACGTCTCCATACAATCCCGTGATAACTCGCAAGCGAATTCGTTAACGAATTCATCATCGTTTTCATTACACTAGACGTACTGGACGTCTAGTGTGTTCATTTCGATGGTGCAGGTGTTAACGAATTCGTTTGCGAGTTATCGCAAAATTGTATGGAAATTGTGACAGCGCCGCCAGCGGAACTTTTGCACAACTTCTCGTCTCCATACCGTGATAACTCGCAAGCGAATTCGTTAACGCAGCGGTTCTCAAACTTTTTTGCTGGTGGAACCCTTTCGGAAAGCGAAATACTTGACGGAACCCTACAAAAAAACTACAGTGCATCCGTCCGTTCGTACGCTGCGCCAAAACGTTTGACCAGAGAGTGGTGTTTTTTTTCTAAATTCTCGCGGAACCCTTCCATCGGTGTCGCGGAACCCTGGGGTTCCGCGGAACACACTTTGAGTATGGCTGCGTTAACGAATTCATCATCGTTTTCATTACACTAAAAACGTACTGATGTCATTGTTCTTTTCTCTACACCGGACGATTTGGATCGTTTTAAATCTGATTGGCGAGATTTAGATAAAAACAGACGTTGGCAATAGAAAGGGGAGGCATTTGCCCAGCAGTGGGACATTATCTATTAAAAAAATCGAAATGGCAGCAGATAGGCATTTTCCAAACCAATGGTTCATGCTCAAGTCCGACTCGCGCTTGGCCTTGAAGTACGGAACCCTAAAAAGGGTTCACTGTAGCCCTTAGTAATAAGTAATGACCCGCACTGCGGATTGAACTGTGCGTGATAAAGGTCTAATGAGTTTTATGTCCCTAATGTTCCTCTGAAAGGCTAATAGTATATTTAGAGACAATGGTAGCCGTTTCTAGGACGATAAACTTTATCGTAAAATTTAACTAATTACTATGGCCTTTCTTGCATGAAACTACTCAAAAGTGACGGGTACAAGTGCGAGTCGGACTCGCGCACGAAGGGTTCAGTGCCAAAAACAACAAAGAAACACGCATTTCTGTTATTTTTATTCTTCTGTTTTTAATACTTGTTGCACATTTCTTGAGATACAGCTCGCAGAATAGGCTAGTTGGCAAAAAAATATGTGTGTCATATTTTTCCATAATCTAACGAACGGACCAATTAGAATTACACAACCAGGACACAAGCCTATTGTGACCACGTTAAACGGCTAAATTATCACGTTTTTGTATGGGAGCCCCCCTTAATTATTATTGTTATTTTGGTTTTTGTATTTGTTTTATAGCGGCAACAGAAATACAGCATCTGTAAAAATTCAATTGATAATAGTACGTCCATAGAGGACAGAACCTATAGAGTACTAATATCATTGAATTTGTTCGAAGACGATTCCGCCAAAGTATGGCGGGGTTCTCTGTGCTCTTATTGGCTGGCCCAAGATCGCGCGTAACGCAGTGGCTTTTTCCTCTATGGTTATTGGCTCTTTACAGTTTCTGTGACAGTTTGTAAGTTGAAATAAACTGACGGTTTGCGGAACTGGGTGGCCATCATTGTTTCTCTAGTTGGTCTGTCCTCTATGAGTACGTCTCTACACGACACTTGACCCTATACGACCCTCGCGGGAGGGTCCAAAACACCTCCCCCGAGAACCCTAGACGCTAAGGAAGCCAGGTAGTCCAGTCACGTGCGTCTTAAAGTGAAGGGACGTGAGGGTCCCACTCCAATCGCTCCCAAATTGCAGTGGATGGTACCCATACGACCCAGTACGCGCAGCTCTTTCCGTATGTCATAAAAAACCGGCCAAGTGCGAGTCGGACTCGCGCACGAAGGGTTCCTTACAACAGCAAGAAAACACGTTTTTTCTATGAAAGTCCCCTTCATCATTATTATTTTGATTTTAGTATTTGTTGTTGTAGCGGGAATAGAAATACATCATCTGTGATTTCAACTTTCTAGCTGTCATGTTTCGGGAGATACAGCCTGGTGACAGACGGACAGACAGACAGCGAAGTCTCAGTAATAGGGTCCCGTTTCACCCTTTGGGTACGGAACCCTAAAAAATATGGCTGACCCTATTTAGCAACGCGACAAAACTACCTGTGTGTTGGATAGAATAACACCATTTCTTCCGTGGCGTTAGACGCTACTAATGAATAAATACGTAGGTTTAGTTTAGTGCTTAAGCCGACAGACTAGCAACCTGACACTTAAACTACGTCTTCCATCCGTTTGAAAACCTTAAATCATGCTAGAAGTCGCTGCGAAGCGTGAAATAGATGTAATCGTGGTTTTGTTTATGTCACGTTTCGTGTGCTCTGTGTATCCCATTCGAAAACATAGGCGTGATTGGATTATTCATCATCATCATCAGCCTATATACGTCCCACTGCAGGGCACAGGCCTCCTCTCAGTATGAGAGGGCTTGGGCGATAGTTCCCACGCGGGCCCAGTGCGGATTAGGAACTTCACACACAACGTTGAATTACTTCGTCGCTGTGTGTAGGTTTCCTCACGATGTTTTTCTTCACCGAATAGCGCGTGATAAATATTAAATTTGATATCGCACATTAATTCCGAAAAATTCAGAGGTGCGAGCCCGGGGTTTGAACCCACGACCCTCTGCTTGAGAGGCCACAGTTCGAACCGCTGGGCTATCACGGCTTTTGTGATTGGATTGAATCGAACTTATTAGAATATTTTTTAAATCACAATAATCCGTAACTTTCAAAGGAAATTCGTCACCAAAACCAACATATGTAGACCTCTGTTTCCAGTTAACTGACACTTAATCACAGTTCTTAACACGTAGTTTCACATCGCCGATTCACAAAGTTGTATGAGATATTAACAGTATTAAGATATAATATGAGATGTGATACTCAAGTCGCGAAGATCCATTTTAAAAGACCCCTCCCACGCTGTAAGTGATACCCACGCAGCGTTCAATTTAAATTGGTACATACTACCAGTTCTAAAAGACCCGTAACTCGAACAATAACATTGACGACGAGAGCTCAAGATAAATAAGACATTTGCTTTAAACAACCAACATATGAAGGACCGACGAAACCTACGATTTATATCGACGCAAGGCTCAAGTAGCGCTGGATGGTGCATCCAGTTACGTGAGATCTGTTGATTCAAGTTACAATGTAACACCGAGGGTGCAAGGTAAAATGGTAACCGAAGAAATCTATTGGAAGTGAATTGTTAGTACACAAAGTTGAACCTTACGCGTTTGTATTAGACTTTATTATATGAAACGTTTTAAATTATTAATAAGTCCAGTGTTTTTTTTCTATAGAAACAATTGCAGTATAATTGAAGTTTTTGTATTCTCTGTAGGAATACAAAATGAGACTGAAAAGAGAGATAAGGGGAACTGTAGCAGGAGGATTTGCTTTGTTTTATTTACGTTTTCATTACAGTATCTCAACGTACAGCTACTAATTGTTACGTACACTTACATAGGTACAGTCAAGGAAATTGATACCTGTGCTACTTTGCACCTTTTCGTAGTGAGTTTCATATTGCTTTGGTAAAAAGTATGGTATGTCACAGTGACATTTCGTGTGAAAAGGTACAAAGTGGCACAGTAATCAATTTCCTTGACTGTACACCACGTCTATAACAGTGTTGCCAACCCCAGCATAGACTGTAGATATGCTTGAAAAAAACTGTAGAAAACTGTAAATATCAAAGAAACACTTCATTACATTTATTACGACAAGGTTCTACAGTGGGTAGGATATCAACAGGTTTCGTCGGTCCCTTAAGTGATTGACGGAAAGGGCAAGTCTGTAAGCCCCTGTAAGTAGGAGCCTAACTTGGACAAATTTATTACGGCAAAAAGTACCCGCAGTTTCATTAAGTTACTTCGGGCACAGTCTGGGAATAGCGAGAACTTGTTAGGTTATATGTTATAATATGCTATTCACGAGATATAAATTTGGCCTTGGAATAAGGCTTTTCGTATGAAGCTACTCAAAAAGAACTAGTTATAAACTGAAATTAGTAAAGAGTCGCTGGAGCGACACCCCCCATGTATTTTCTAGTAACTAGTTACCAACTAGTTACTAAATTGACCACGAGAGACGCGGCGTGCCGATCGTCACTCTACTAGTTACCCGAGTTTCTGTTTTTGTTAAAAATTGTTCGGATAACTCACGTTAATAAGTGAGTGTCGAAAATGCGAAACTTTGCTATAGCTTAACTTCGGAACTGAATTGCCTACAGACTTGAAATTATGAATTTTAAGTAAGTGATTACAGCTGACTAGATGACGAAAATTTCAGCGTCCTGGTATTATCCAGAGGTTCTCAAATAGGGGTCAGAAAATGCCGCAAAATGGTTCCAGTAAAGGATGGTACGGCAGTGCTTGCTTTGCGCTCGAGTTGGTGGGGGCACGGCCATGCCCCCGATTTTAGATTTAGACAATAATTAGGGGTTTTATCTTTAGGAAATATGTAAACGTGCCGTACTTAAACAAATGTATTGTTTTCTTTATTGGTCATCTACTTTCCTCTAAATCTCATGAAGTATTGATCCCAGAGAAAAAATTACGACATCTTTTTTGTAGAGAATTTTACGTACATTAGTTGTGTCTCAGACTATTTTTAGCTACAGGTCACAGTTTACGAGTTTTTTACAAAAAACTAAAAAACGGGACCTTTACACCCCTCTCCTCCCGTTAGCTCCACCCCCACTATTCAGTACTTTTAGTATGTAGTTTAAAACCCCATTCCTTACACCTATACCAAAATTCGCTTATACACGAGTTTTTTCCTCTGAGTTTGCTTCGTTTGGTGGACTACTAATTGGTTTTCGGTTTTTGTTTTTTGGTGGAAATTTGTATTTTTTTTTGGTTTATCGTTCTCTTATTTTAGAAGTAACAGTGGCCGGACGTATACATTTTACTACTTTGGGAGTGTCTCTCGCGCAAACTATTCAGACTTTGGCATATGAAAGGTTTTCCACATTCTACAACTTTTTGTGTGCATTATTTTAGCTCGATATCTATAAATGGTAATTTTTTATAGTAACTTAATGTAAGGGTAATTTATTTTACGTAGTCAGTGGTACGGAACCTTTCGTCCGTTTAGTTTTAACTGAGAAAGAAAGAATACGTACAACGTTTTAAGAAATAGCGATGCGAGCGTAAGATAGTGAGTCCAGGTTTAAAAGTCAAGAACAACACTTCACGTATCGTCAGTTACTTTTGCACGTGAGTCGAAAACTTTGTAGCTACTGTTGCTGTTACGCAAGCGGATCCGCAGTCCAGGCAAGGTGGCTTTGTTAGTCAGATGTTGATAACAATTGGTTCGATGTTTATGTAACTGACGCATAATAATATTCATTATAATAGACTCACTATCTTTATATGCGAGTAAATAAATTTTTCACATCACAAAATAGAATCTTAATCTGCTTTTCTTACCCGCTTGTTACGACATCCACGGACGAAATAGAGAGCTTTTAATTCTGTTTAATGGTTTTACTTTAAAACAATTTCAAATGCACTTTTTTATATTACATATTAAATACCTACTTAAAAATGGCAGATTATAAACATACTAATTATTTTAAAATGACTTTTATCTTAAACTAAATTCAAAAGGCTGGAAACGTTCCCCCTTTGAACAGCTATGTTTTTAAATGCTTAGCTTTTTAATTCATTAAAAAATTGAGGCGCCTGGCCCCCATGAACCTAGGGTCTCGATTACAATACAAAGTTTTAGAGGTTTTTAGATTATTGACAGTGTCCATTGACTACGGAGTGAATCAGTGCGTCTGTCAAACGGACAACCGATCATTGTTTCAAGGAGAAAGTCGGCTGAAATAGTGCATTGTCAAACTTTCTATGTCTTAGATCAGTTCGGCAAAGTATAGCTCCGTTTGTTTTAGCAGGTCATCTACGAATATTACTTCGAATATTACGTCTCTGTGGATATGTAAAAGTCAGTTTATAGCCAATAAATGAAGTAGGGTCCTATGTGGAGTCGAGGAACATTATCATTTTTTTCCATGTCGTAAAAGGCTATTAAGTAGGTTTAGGTATTCTGTAGGTTGGCAACCCCTTCTACCCCTTCCATCAGTTTTTATACATAAAATTACGCTATACTCTATCGGTTTAGGTACTTAACTAAAAGTAAACAAACTTTATGTCAGATTTGACAGATTAAGGTTGTTTTTTTTACTACCCAATTTTTTTCGGATATTCAAAAAGTTTAGCAAAGGAAGGAAACAATAAATAATGTTTTGTTGGTGCCTAAATTTACCTAATACCAGAAAAAAATCGGAATTAGAAAAATAACGTTCATCAGATTAATAAATATTACGGAAGATTCCTTTGCTAAACTTTTTGAATATCCGAAAAAAGTTGGGTAGTAAAAAAACGTTCTTAACCTGTCAAATCTGACGTAAAGTTTATTTACTTTTAGTTAAGTACCTAAACCGACAGAGTATAGTAGTGTGCTTCATACACACATGCGCGGGATACACTACCTGTCATTCCCATACGTCTCTAGTAGACAGTGACAAGATAGACTATCTCGCGCGCATCTCTACTCGCGCCTGTGCTATAGTAGATTTGTTTAGGTAGTTAAAACAATATAAACAATCTTGACGTGTCTTTTTATTTAAACATACACTTTATAAATCGAAATAAATTTATTTACATTTTACAATTTAGGTAAGAAAAAATCATTTACTTTTATAATTAAATTGTATTTTGTAACGATTTTCATTTTTAGACTGTGTATTTCAATAAAAAGACATGTCAAGATTGTTTACTTTGTTTTAACTACCTAAACAAATCTACTATAGGCCGGCAGATAATGGTTGAAAGAAAGTTTATTAATCTCAAAAGAACTCGCGTAAGGTACAACTGGCTGCGAGATTGAGAAGCCGATTTGCATTTGTCGAGGTAAATTATGCCGTCATTTGTTTGAAGATTTTTCAGATTTAAAATATGAGCGTCATACACGACTTGAAAAGCACTGCGAGCGTATTCAACCGAACGTTCGGCGCCGTACGTTACCAGTACGACTAGTGTGTTCAAAACTATCATGCAGTCAATAACGCAAAATTGTATGGAAACTGATGGCTCCTCTACATGATGGGCCATCATGATGGTCCATCGTAGTGGGCCACCATATAGAGGGCGTAGTGGCGTAGGCTGGCTTGTGGTGCGTACGATGCCGGCGGAATGGCCGCGGTGTCGGTTTTCGTCCACACATCAAAGGTAGTGAGCCAGAACAACTGAACATCGCCATTGTGTAGATCCTTTTCATCCATCGCATGGCCATTTTGCTGGACAAGCGCTGGCCCATCATGTAGAGGAGCCACGAGACAGCGTCGCGTCCCCAGCGGTACGTTTGCACAACTGCTACGGTCGACACGTCTCCGTACAATTCCGTGTTAACTCGCAAACGATATCGTTATCGACTGCATGATCGTTTTGAACACACTAGACGTACAGATGTGTCGCGAAACTTAGATGAAGTCTTGTTCGCGTTTGTACAGTCGAGGAAATGGATACCTGTGCCACTTGGGACCTTTTCATAGTGAGTTTCATATTGCGTTGATTAGTAGACAGTATGGTATGTCACAGTGACATTTCTTGTAAAAAGGTACAAAGCGGCACAGTTCTCAAATTCTTTGATTGTTCTTAATCATTGTCCTTATGCACCAGTCACGTAATAGCCTACTTATGTATCCGTGTGGTGTCCACTCGTCTGGCTTATTTCCGCGGTAATAGTCCCAGTTAATAAAGCCCTACAAGATGCTCCAAAAGTTCTCGAGCACCTAACTTTTTCGTTCCCACTTTCCGGCATCGGAATATGCAACAGCCTGTAACTTTGATTATTACTTGTATTTACTCGTAGAGAATTAGAGAAACAAAAGAAGGAACGGAAACAAAAAACACCGGCCAAGTGCGAATCGGACTCGAAAGAGTTCCGTATGATTAGGTAAACAAATGCCTACTAATATAGGTCGCGGTCCTTGAGATACAGCCTGGTGACAGACAGACGAACGACTGAAAGCGAATTCTTAGCATACTATTCGACATACAACGTGGCACGATTTTAGGGAGAGAGAGAGAGACATAAGTAAATTCGCGCATCGCTTTTACTTGGAAAAAGCGCTACTTAGAATATTACTATAGAATCCTGTTTTGATCCCTTGTATACGGAACCCTAAAAATGCGAACGCTTAATACTGAACGTCGCATGTCCTATTACAGCCGAACCCCTCGAAAAACGGCAAAATCTAGCCGAAACCAAGCCGAAATTCAATTGTCGACTATACTCTGTCGGTTTAGGTACTTAACTAAAAGTAAACAAACTTTATGTCAGATTTGACAGGTTAAGAACGTTTTTTTTTACTAATTATACAACTTTTTTCGGATAAGTATTCAAAAAGTTTAGCAAAGGTAGGAAAACAATAAAAAATATTTTGTTGGTGCTTAAATTTACCTAATACCAGAAACAATCGGAATTAGAACACTAACGTTCATCAGATCAATAAATATTACGTAAGATTCCTTTGCTAAACTTTTTGAATATCCGAAAAAAGTTGAGTAGTAAAATAAAAACGTTCTAAACCTGTCAAATCTGACATAAAGTTTGTTTACTTTAATTTAATTAAGTACCTAAACCGACAGAGTATAGCTAAAAATAGTACCATAATAGTGACGTCACGCGAAACTTTTAAGCGCTGTGTTATCATCACTTTTTGTTTGTCAAATAATATATAAAATACATGTTTCATATTTTTTGGTTCCATCTGTCATATTAAATAGCCTTTTTAGTCTTCTACCCTATTTTTGGCCAAAACTAGGCATATGGTAGAACGGTAGTAACCTTCTTTACTCCGCTTATACTTCTGGGTTGGGATTTTTAAAGATCTCTTAAGGTATTCCCAAAGGCAAACCCTTCTCAGATGCGGCATTACGATAAACCCCTAATATAATGTGATTGATTTCTAACCCTTAACAAGTCGGTTGATATTTATTGTAAAGGTTTGAGAAACCTTTTTTAAATAAGTTCCCAATCCGCCGTTTGGCCTTTTCCCTTTGCTTTTTATTTGGCGATGTTTCGTTGATTAAAGATTCATTCATTCTTTCGTTCATTCATTCATTCGTTCACGATGATTCATTGGTTTATTATTATTAACTGAAAAAACGTTACCGACTTCGAAATGAGACAAGAATGAGCGGTGAAGTTAAATTACAGTTGAAAAAGGGAAGACACATTTATTTTTATCCACGTTAAATAAGGTAAATGTACCAATGCCCGACGCCTCAACACCCAATAGATGACACCCATCTGTCACCTGTCTTACTATGACATAAAGTTGCAAGTGCCAAGTATTGGGTCAATGTCGAGCACAGGGACGTTTACCTTAACAGTTGAAAAAGGGAAGATACATTTATTTTAAAAATTTTAGTTATTTTATTAACCATCTTTTGATCCATTAAAAAAAAAATTAATAAGCTGTATGTATTTAAGCGTGTCTCAGGCTAAGCAGATACGATAATATATTTTGTTTACGTATAAACGCCATCTTTCCATGTGTCGGTGTCAACAGATAATTGACGGTAAAATGTAAGTTATCTGCACTGTGTATGTTAGCTCCTTGAATGGTATAGGGAGCAATATTGACAGATATCCAAGTTTATGGAATTCATTTCATGAACTACATACATACACTCACGCCTATGTTCCCAAAAGGGGTAGGCAGAGCACACGAAACGTGACATAGACAAAACCATGATTATGCCTATTTCACGATTTGCAGCCACTTCTAGCTCGATGTTAGGTTTGAAAACAGATGGAAGAGGTACCTAGTATAATCGTGACAGGTTGCTAGCCTGACGCCTAAAGCATACCTAAACCTCATTAAACATGTGTGAGAGTCAATGAAGATTTATTATTATTAAACCTCTTTTCCTTAGTCGCATGTTACGACATCCACGGAAGAAATGGAGAGGTGAGATTCTATCCCTACACCACACAGGTAAATTGAACTGTAGGTATAGGAAGCGATGTTGACATATGTATATCCGTTCAGATACAGATATCTTATAGGTACATATTTTATACGCCTTTTCAGGCTCGTTTCTTAAACTATACTTTAGACCTTTAGGTACTTAAAAGATGGTAAACAATCTTGACATGTATTTTTATTGAAATACACTGTCTAAAAATGAAAATCGTTACAATATACAATTCAATTATGAAAGTAAATGATTTTTTCATACCTAAATTGTAAAATGTAAAGATTTTGATTTATAAAGTGTACGTTTTAATGAAAAGACACGTCAAGATTGTTTACCATCTTTTAAGTACCTAAAGGTCTCTAGTATACACACTTGGTGTGTATACTAGAGACTGTTTTTGCTTGGCGACCCAAAATTCAAATAATATTAGAAGTCCGCGACCCAATCAAACATCAAAAACAAATGAAATGCAGTGATTGCAGTTTGTTTTTCAAAAAGTTTCGCGGGTCCTGCGACCCATCTCGATATGGCCCGCGACCCAAATTTGGGTCGCGACCCGAGGTTAAGAAACGATGGTGTAAATGTTAATTGTTACTTAGGCATTCCCAGCACTTGATCATTAGCGAGTGGTCTAATTGTTACATTAAGCCGAAGTAATTTAATGAATTGAGATAATTAACTCCCGAATAATTAGGTATTTCCTGGGAACAAAGCGATTTTACGGGACGTAGCTATGCTTTTGCTACTGACGCGATTTTAATGGCAAGTGGAAAGATTACTACTAAAATTTTGGCTACTAATTATCTCTGCTAGTAAAAAAAAGGCTAATTCGACATGGGCCACTTTTCAATAATGATACTTGACGTCTTGATTCAATTTTAAGTTTATAGTTAGTTTTATTTAGTATAACCGGTACCTGAGTATTATTGTCGGATGAGAATAACACCTTTCCATTGCTTTCGTGCATGTCGTAAAGGTGACAAAATAAATAATTCTAGGTATCCTTTAGACGACAGGCTAGCAACCTCTCACTGTTATAACTCTTTCATCTGTTCTTAATCTTAACATTATGCTAGAAGTGGCTGCGAAACGTGAAATAGTCATAGTTTCGTATATGTCACATTACGTGTGCTCTGCCTAACTCATTTGGGAACACAGGCGTGATTGTATGTATGTATTTAGTATAAGATTTCTAAGTCTTATACATATGTGTTCTTCTTTAACCGTAAACTATTATATGAACTTAGTTTGAGTGCCCTGACAAGAAAGCTTAGTCCCGGAAAAAAGTTCCCAAGGGACTAAAGCAAGTCATAATATATTTTTAATTTAAACGAAGGCCTAAAAAGTGGTACTTCTGGATACAACCCCGTCGACGACAATAGACGACTTAAGGGGCCGAGTGTACCCAAATGCAAAATAATAAAAACAAAAAAATACGATAACCAGTCTCGCATAGTCCTCGGCAGGTTAGATGGCAAGATTTTAGACAGAGAGAGAGAGAGAGAGAGAGAGAGAAAGAGAGAGAGTAAATTATACTCTCTCCAAAAACGTGTCATTTAACTTGCCCTTGTCTGTATTGTGAAGTATTTTTTTTTCTGAAACCAAATGTTTTATCAAGACAGTGAAATTGAAAGCGACGAAGGAAATAGGTTTAGGTATGTTTCAGGTATATTTTAGGTATGTTTTCCATCTTTGCAAACCTAAAACTATGCTAGAAGTGGCTGCGAAGCGTGAAGTAGTCATAACATAATCATGGTTTTGTCCGTTTGTCTGTGTCACGTTCACGTTTCGTGTGCTCTGCCTACCTCATTGGGGAATACAGGCGTTATTGTACCTATGTTGTATGGATGTGAAATTGGTATATAAATATCAGGATCGAGCCGCACCGTCGAGAAAAATAAATAATTTGGCTAGTTACATAGTTTACGGATAACTCGGTTTTTAAATCGAGTTTAGCTCCACATGTTTCAGGCTAATTCGTAGCCCTTCATCTAGGAGCCGCGGCGGTTGCAGTCGCGCGAAGAGAGCGAAGGCGCGCAGTGCGTGTTTTGCAGCAGCAGCCGCCGCGGCTCCTAGATGAAGGGCTACGAATTAGTCCGAAACATGTTGAGCTAAACTCGATTTAATAAACGTGAGTTATTCGTAAAATTATTTAACATGAGTGAGTCTCACTGTAGTACCGGGCGACCGTCTTCTGTCTTGCTCTTGAACTAATGCTGTTCGTGTCACTCATAAGCTATGTCCACACCAGTGCGCTTTCGCGTTTACCTAGCGTCTTCCTCTGACGCATGGCCGTGCAACCACTAACCAGCGGATCTAGTTTCAGCGCAGGTTGCACGGGCATGCGTCAGAGTAAGACGCGAGGTGAACGTGAAAGCGCACTGGTGTGGACATAGCTTATGAGTGACACGAACAGCATTAGTTCAAGAGCAAGATTTGGACATTCTGTGTACGTTAAATAGTTTCAGTGCCCCCCTTAAGCGAAACGTATGAAAGTAAAAGCCGTTGCGTGCGCCACGCGAGGCGGGTCCTCTTTTATCTACTGAGTTTTCACACGGAAGACACATCATGAATGTAGAATGACCGCCTATTATATACTAGCGACCCGCGCCGGCTTCGTACGGGTGCTATACTGATTTAACCGTAGAATGTTTACTCATTTCTTTATTTACAACATCACGTTACAAACCTACGAAATAAGCATTTGTACCGAGCATAGAGGACAGACCAACTAGAGAAACAATGATGGCCACCCAGTTCTGCAAACCGTCAGTTTATTTCAACTTATAAACTGTCACAGAAACTGTAAAGAGCCAATCACCATAGAGGAAAAAGCCACTGCGTTACGCGCGATCTTGGGCCGGCCAATAAGAGCACAGCAAACGCCGCCATGCTTTGGCGGAATCGTCTTCGAACAAATTCAATGACATTAGTATTCTAGTTGGTCTGCCCTCTATGGTAGGTACCGGGTTAAATTTAATGTATATCATTGTATTAGTCCGTTACATTATTTTCTTTCGTAGTTGTCGTAAGAGGCGACCAAGAAATTAGCAACAAAGCAATCAGGTAGCAACCTGTCACTATTATTCCTGCCAAATCCAAACCTAAAAAAATGACGAAGTGGCGACGAAACGTGAAATAGTCATGGTTTTGTCTATGTAGCGTTTCGTGTGCTCTGCCTACCCCGTTGGATGTTACGACACCCACGGAATAATTAATTTTTTTATTTTTATTTACCTCACAAAAGTGATCTTAAATTATTTGGTAGTAAGTACCCTTACTTAAATAAAAAATATTTGAAAAGGGAAATCTATTAATTACGAAGGCTTCCAATTTAAAAAGTACCAGGAATTTTCATTTCGTGTCTCAATACTCTCAATAGCAGTCGGCCTCTTCATACACTTTTCAAGAATTAAAAGGTTGATTCCTTTTTGACGTCCGAATAAAATTAGAGATGTGACGGATGTGATTTTGTCAGAATCGGAATTGGAGTTTTCAGCTCTTAATCGGATTCGGAACTAGAATCGGAAGCGGAAGGAACAGTAGAGCAATCCAAGCATAATGAAAAAAAACTCATTTATTCTCAGGCGACATGGCTCGTAGACGTGCGAAATCAAACAAAGTTGTTAGTAACATAGTTGGTAAAAGTACCAATGATCGACGCCTCAACGCCCAGTAGATGACACCCAACTGTCACCTGTCTTACTATGACTTAAGGTTGCAAGTGCCAAGTATTGGGTCAGTTTCGAGCACAGGGACGTTTACCTTACTTACTTTAATAGTAATGAAAATATTGAAAAAATGTGTCATAAATATGATAGTACTACTTACTCTTAACTATTAGTCAAAATCTAACACAATTGACTTGAGTTTATTAGAATAATAATCGTTTGTCAAATCTTGTAGATTTATGCCAGAATTAAATTAAATGGAGGAACTTCAAACTAACATATTTAACTATTTTTCATGGGCATTTTATGAAAAAGTTACTCATTTTCTTTTTATTCCTAATTAAAACTGGGGTTTTCCTACTTAGAATCAAAAGCACGATCGAAGGAGAATATTAAAAAAATTGCACCTATAAAAAAATCCATCCCCTTACTTCTTTTTACACGTATCGACGTCACGAAATAGAATCACAACGTTGAAAAATTGGGGATTTCAATTTGTACTGAAAACGCCCTTTATTCTACCAACCAATTATTATTCAAATTGAGCAAAAATACAACTTTTATGAAACGTCCTATTTTAACAAAAGCTTAGAAAAAGTCTTCTGCGACCTCCGATAAACCCTCCTATTTATGGAACCGAAGTCGGAATTCGACGTTCTGACATTTTGAAATCGGAACACTGTAGCATCCCTAGTCCGAACGGTATTCCTGAACGACTAATTGTATTACGTCAATTCAATTGGCCCTCCTGTCTCCTGATTGGTTGAAAAGCTTCACTGCACGCCAAATTATATTCGCGCCGTGAGCTTATAGCTTTTGAGGGTGTCTTTTGACAGTTTCATAGAACGTGTATAAAGGCCCTTAGCTACTCGTAATGTATTTGATATGTATTATTACTAATTGGTCTTTCAAGAAACCGGCCCCGGTTTTCAGGGTTCCGTACCTTAAGGATCCGGACTTCTATCTTTACGTCTGCAAAATTTCAAAGCAATCGGTTTAGTAGTTGCGGCGTAACAGCGGAACAAACAAACAAACAAACAAAGTAAGGATAGTAAGGATTGTACGGAGATTTTGTTTGACCTTGTCGCCGAGTTTAGTTACGTTGTAGAATAATGCCGCTGGTCTTACACAAGTCAAGAAAATGCATTATAATTTTTCAACGAAGCCAAGTGGCATTGCAAATGGCGGATGGTAGTATGCTTAAGAGGAAATGGAGCGGTCATATTTTGTATGGAAACGTAGTCCCCTGATTCCTCGCTGGATATTACCCGTAGAACAATGATTTTTTACATCAACAATCTAATGATATATTAGCATGTTCCTATGTTTTCCTTTTTTCCTTTATTGAATTATTAAAGGAGATATTAACCTTCAAAAACATGAAAAATTGGTAAATTTTTTCCGTTGTGTTCAAACCCTTAGAAACCAATTTTAAGACGATTACATCAAAATGTAAGAACATAGAAACACAGTTATGATATTTTTTAAACATTTAATGAAAAAAAAAATTTAATCGGTTAAGTTTTGGAGAAGAAATCAGGGGACTACGAAACGTTGTTTTTGAATAATTTTCATAGGTATTTTCGGTCCGAGCTGCAGTTGTTCTTATCGCACTCGACGTCGTCTGGGCAGGTCACGGCGCGACAGCAATAAATTTAGCAAATACCTATTTTTCAATTCCCTCGACCGGCATATTTCCTCTTAATAAAGGCGGGAAACATTACGAGTCGTATTGTTCTATTCCGTGTGGCGAGGTACGCTCCTAACTCTGCTGATATTAAAAATAATAAATCTTTTCTTAGCGGTCTTATTTTCCTTAGGTAACACGAATTTAGTGCTCGTGTGGCTTTTAGTTAATAAAAACAACTATACTCTGCCGGTTTAGGTACTTAAATAAAAGTAAACAAGCTTCAGTTGTCAGATTTGACAGGTTACCGGATAATAAACATTTTATCGGATGTTCAAATAGTTTTAGCAAAGGAAGGGAATAAAACAAAAATGTTCTGTTCGTGCCTAAGTTTAGGTATACTAGAAACATACATACATACATACCTATTCTCACGCCTATATTCCCATGAGGGGTAGGCAGAGCACATGAATTCAAAAATCCTGTGCCACGTTTAGCAAATTCAGGGTAACCAGATGGTTAAACGTGATATTGCAGTGACAGGTTGCTAGCCTATAATACACTAACCCTTTCCCAGAGCCGACTATTACGACACACACGGGAAGAAAGGGGGAGGTGCCATTCTAACCCGGCACCACACGGGTACTAGAAACATTCGGAATTAAAACACTGACGTGCATCAGATCAATAAATATTAGGTAAGATTCCTTTGCTAAACTATTTGAACAACTGATAAAATGTCGGTAGTAAAAAAACCTTATTAACCTGTCAGCTCACATCAAGTTTGTTTACATTTAGTTAAACCTAAACCGCCAGTTCCTTGGAATATGAGCTACAGTTTTCCTAAGAAAATAACTCCGATCGGCTGTTACCGTCTGCGCCGAGAGGGACAGAACGATATCCGAGAGTAGCCGAACGTTTTAAGAGTCAGGACTCCCATCCTAGCTAATGGAATCAGTTTGCGTGGCTGATCATTACCAACATGACGAACCAAACGGGCGGCTGTCATGTTGACGTGACATCTATCAATCAATAACCAAAAACAACGCAAGAGTTTAGCGCGCGAAAGTCTCTTTTATCATTATTATTATTTTGATAATACTGTAAGCTAAGTAAAACCGTTTAATATGTAATAAACTGTACTGACGTTTTGTTTTAGTATGATGGTAATGATCTGCCACGCAAAGTCCATAGAAAAGGTTTTTTGTTCCTAGTTACGCCAGCCTGGACATTATGTCATGAGTCATCTGTCTGTGACATCATCAATAACCAATCAAAACTCGGGTGTTAAAAATCTTTTTTATCATTGGTAGATCGAAGTTTCCCGCGTCACAAAACTCGTCAACTGCGCAGGTATGTCCAGAGGAATTCTTAGTTCGGTAATACTGTACTAGCTTTTGCCCGCGGTTCTGCTCGCGTTAAATTCGGGGTATCGCAGAAGAGATAGCACACATACCAATTTATAGCTTTCTACATTGAAAACTTCCACCCCTCATTTTAGGAAAATGGGGGGTTTTGAAGAGACAAAAAGTAGCCTATGTCACTCTCCACGCCCTAAACTATCTCTACCTAAAAAATCATGTTAATCCATCGCTCCGTTTAGCCGTGAAAGACGGACAAACAAACAACACACACTTTCACATTTATATATTAGTACGGATATGTGAAACAATCATACATAGATACGTCACGCCTGAATTCACAAATGGGGTAGGCAGAGCACACGAAACGTGTTATTTGTTTAGGTAACTAATTAATTTCCCCCGTATGTTGGGGTTAGAATAACACATCTCCATTTCTTATCTGTCGTAAGACGACTAAGGTTGTATCATATTCGTCTCCGTATGGTTTTAAAATATGCTAAACGATTCGTGTTATATTCGTTCCAGTCAGAGGTAGGTAGGTTATTTTACGTTAGTTTTAAATTAAGATACATTTTGAGTTAGATCTGTTTTAACCTAACATTGCGATGTATGCTGCATGCTGTATTTGCTAATGTCGGATTTATTCAACTTAGCTATTATTTAGCCCCGTGTGGTGCCGGGTTAATATCACCTCCCCCTTTCTTCCCGTGGGTGTCGTAAGAGTCGACTCTGGGAAAGGGTTAGTGTATTGTGGGCGATGGGCTAGCAACCGGTCACTGCAATATCACGTTCAACCATCTGATTACCCTGAAATTGATAGACGTGGCATTGGATTTTTGAATTTATGTGCTCTGCCTACCCCTCTTGGGAATACAGGCGTGAGGATATGTATGTATGTATGTTTGTTAGAAATGGGAACGACCTGCGCAAGCGCAGCGCGATGTTCTTCGAAGCCCGCGTCGCGTGGAATCATTATCAATACTGCTTACATGTACCTAATCGTCAAGTCAACCCATTGAGGATAGAACCTATAGAGTACTAATGTCATCTTGGTTGTTCGGAAATTATTCCGCAAAACAATTGAAGGGATCGCTGTGCTCTTATTGGCCGGTCCAAGATCGCGCGTAACTCTAGTGCTAGTGCCTTTTTCTCTACGGTTATTGGCTCTGTACAGTTTCTGTGACAGTGACGGTGACGTTTAGTATGTTGAAATCAACAAACTATTTGCGGACCGGGGTTGCGAACATTGTTTCTCTATAGGTTCTATCCTCTATGAGTCAACCATATCTGTGTAACTTTAGGAACCTTACAATAGGCAGTTCTGTGTTAAAAGTATATCATCCATTCTAATTAGTCCGTTAATTAGATAATGGAGAAATATAAGACACGTGTTTTTTGGATTATCAAATAATTGAACATCGACAAAGTTATGGATCATTAAACTTCCGGAGTGGCTTGTGACGTCACGCCGTGTTAAAAATTGTACGACGTAGTGACATCACTCGAAACTTCAAAGCACTGTATCCTTTTCATTTCGTGTTTGTCAAATAAAAGAAAAAATACGTGTACAATACTTTTTGGTTATCTATCTGATGGGCTAAGTAGTGCTTTCAGTCGACTACCCGATTTTCTGAAAAATAAAAACAAAATACTAGCGTTCACATGCATAGATCATGTTTTATTCAAAGCTTTAATCTTAAGTTTTAATCTTAGCTAGGATAATACTGAAAGTATACTTCATACACCACAATTACCTAGTACGCGTACCAGGTATAAGGCGTCCAAAATACCTGTGACTCCGTGCCCGAGAGGCGTACTTAATTAAAATTGATAATTAAAGGATCAAATTAAGACAATGCGGAGTCATAATTCAACGTTTAAAGGAATTAGGGCGCTCTTCATCCTTATCTTGTTCAAACAAGTCGCGGAAGATGCTCGCTTTCCCATGGCAACTTAACCTTAAGAAGGAAAAATACTTTTAAGTAAATTTTTGGGCCGAAAAGGTGCCGCGGACTGTGAAACATAAAATGTACTCGACCAGTAAAAATGTTAGCTTTTTTTCGTGGATGTTGTATAAGGTTAGTAAGGTTTAGGTTGGCTTTAGACGACAGGCTATACCTTATTTGTTTAGGTAGTTAAAACAATATAAATATAAATAATCTTGACGTGTCTTTTTATTTAAACGTACACTTTATAAATCGATATCTTTACATTTTACAATTTAGGTATGAAAAAATCATTTAGATTCATAATTGAATTGTATAGTGTAACGATTTTCATTTTTAGGCTGTGTATTTCAATAAAAAGACATGTCAAGATTGTTTATATCGTTTTAACTACCTAAACAGTTAAGGTATAGCAACCTGTCACTATTTATTATAGGTACCAGAGATGATGGAAGTGGCTGCCAAACGTTACATAGTTTTAGTTTTATCTATTTAACGTGGTGATACAAACATGTATTTAGTTCGTCTGTTTTATTACGAAATTTTAAAACGCCTATTACTTCATTAAAAAAAATGAAATCTGGCTTATGACGTCTCTCCTAGAAAAAGTATTCAGTAGTGACGTCACTCGAAACTTCTAAGCGCTCTATCTTCGTCATTTTTTGTTTTAAAAACAAAAGAAAAAACACGCGTTCGATATTTTTTTATAATCCAACTGTTTAACTAAACAGTTTGTTTTAGTCATCTATCCTATATTTTATGTCGTTATTGATATACTTATCTGTCACCTACTTGTAAGTAGTTTTCATATAAATTAAGGTAAATATGTTTTCCCATTCAGAATTGCCGTCGCCGCCATATTTTATATAAGTTATAATATATACGAGCTCGGAAAAATACGGTGCGACTTGAACGCTGTAATATTTCATTTCAACTTCAGGGCAGTGATTGCGGAATAGGATTGCTAGCATTGAGAGAAAAGCGTGCCGCTGGGACACTATAGATTTTCATCATCATCCATCATCAAAAATCGTGGATAAAAGTCCTCAAATGACGATACAAAATCGTAATTTTTATGCATTGGCACTTGCAACCTTATGTCATAGTAAGACAGGTGACAGATGGGTGCCATCTATTGAGCGTTGAGGCGTCGAGCATTGGTACTTTTACCTTACAGACATTCATCAAGTCTGTATTCCTAAATGGTGTACTTAAAGCATACGAAAAGCTTACAGACAAAACCAATGTCTATTTCACGTTTCGTGGCGACTTCTAGCTTTTTTTTAGGTTTTGAGGTGGCATGTAGGTTTGATATACAACCTGTCACGGTTGCTAGGTGGTTGAAGTTGAAACATACCTAAAAAATAACCCATTTCCTTAGTCAGCCACAGGTGTTGTTCTAAACCCGACACCACATGGAACCCCATTATATATAGGTACTACTGCAGTAAATTGGTTAAGGCCCTGCGCAGACGACAGACTATCCGCGACGGACTTTTTAGTCTGCGTAAATAGAACCAATGGAATTATGTGCAATAGCACACGACGCGCAAAAAGTCCAGCGCACAATGCGTACCATCCACGTAGACTTTGTCGCAGACTCGATCGCACAAAAAGTCTGTCATCTGCATTGCCCCTGATTGTTGCTGCTTGTGTAACAAATAAAAACTTATACCATACTCTAATGCAGTGGTTCTTAACCTTTTTGCCTGGCGACCCAAAATTCAAAAATATTAGAAGCCCGCGACCCCGATAAAAACGAAAAACAAATGAATTATTTTTCATAAAGTCCTGCGGTCCTGCGACCCATCTCGATATGGCCCGCGACCCAAATTTAGGTCGCGACCCGAGGTTAAGAAACGATGCACTAATGGAACAATCACGCCACTGGCGATCCTTCCGCGCACATCGTGCAATAATAACTGCGTACGCGACTTTGCTGGTAACTTTTATCACCGTTCCTAACAAATGGTTAGTCCTTTTAGCCGATTGCGGAAAATGAGGTTGGATGAATGAGTATGGTGGTACACCCGTGAGGTGCCGGGTTAGAATAGCACCTCCCCCTTTCTTCCCGTGGGTGTCGTAAGTCGACTCTGGGAAAGGGTTAGTATATTGTGGGCGATGGGCTAGCAACCTGTCACTGCAATATCACGTTTAACCATCTGGGTTACCCTGAATTCGCTAATCGTGGCACTGGATTTTTGAATTCATGTGCTCTGCCTACCCCTCTTGGAAATACAGGCGTGAGGATATGTATGTATGTATGAATGAATGAGTATGCGGACGTTTGAAACGCGGTCGTTATTTTCTTACTCGTCGCCTGTATTCTCAAACGGGGTAGGCAGAGCATACAAAACGCTACATAGACGTAACCATGACTATTTTACGTTCCGTAGCCACTTCTACAATATTTTTTACATACATAGGTACATACATATTCTCACGCCTATATTCCCAAGAGGGGTAGGCAGAGCACATGAATTCTAAAATCCAGTGCCACGTTTAGCAATTTCAGGGTAAACAGCTGGTTAAACGTGATATTGCAGTGACAGGTTGCTAGCCCATCGCCCACAATACACTCTCAGAGTCGACTCTTACGACACCCACGGGAATATAATATTTTTTAGGTTTTAAGTTAAGCGGTACTGTAGTGACAGGTTGCTAGCCTGTCGCTAAAACATACCTTACCTCCACGGAAGAATTGGAGAGCTGTTATTTTAGACCCGACACCGCACGGTAACCACGGTGTGTCTAGTCAAATCTAGCTAACTCAAAATCTCAAAAAAATATGCTACAAGGGGCCACGAGACGTGAAAGAGCCATGGTTTTGTCAGTAAAATGTCCTATTTTAAACAAGGTACTTTCTCTTTATGCCCCATCGTATCGTGTGCCGTGTATACTCCTGTCCATTTCATCCCCGATCAACAAAGGCCCACTTTGCTTGCATTTCCATGCAAATGGCCGTATTGTCCGCGGCGCGGTGAAAATTCTGAAATATAGCCCATGATTGCTTTGCTTCCCCTGGGTTCTGTATAGCACAATTTAATTTTAGCTACGATTTCAGTAACACTACCATGGGTATCATTATAACGTGACTATAATAGTCGATAGCGAAACGTGACTGTTATCGATTGAACTTGTCGATAACTGTCATATTTTGCTCTAATTGCGCTTGCGGGATAACTGTTGGCTGGTCGAAAATATTGTAGAATATTTTTTTTTTAATCGCCCCGGGTACGCGTGGTTACAAGGCCAATTTAAATATACTTACTACAGAATGTATTTTTACACAAGACAGCTTTTTGACATTAAACGAGGTTCTCATAGATATTAGTCGCCACCGCCCCCGGCCGGCCCTGTATTTTAAATCACTAATATCTTCTTAATATTTGTATAGTAAAAATAAAAGATAACAAATGGTTACGTAATTCCTAAGAGATAGACATAAACCATAGCGGATTTTTTTTAGACTTTTTTTAGTCGAATTAGAAAAGTTCTTGTTCTCTTGGTAGTAAGCGCTGGAATACAATTTACAATTGGCGCTGTGCCGATTCTGTTAAATAATCTTTTTATTTACTAATATTTAACATTTGAAAGTCACTTAACAAACCAGTGCTTACAGTACCGATGTTCTACGATAGCGTAGCATAAAGTTTACAAAACGTTAGCCGCTAAACTGATTCGATTAGAACCTAATTTACCGTTGGACTCTAACCTACACCGCAGTAGTTGTCCACCCAAGTCGCTTACGCCGTCTCAAGCGAATAAGGCCACTACAAACCCTTGGTAAGGGTATCGATAAAGAGAAAATAAATAATATTTACTTCTGTTGAATATACTTACGTGTTGACTGTAATATCGATATTTTTCTGGTCGATAAAATATTTTGTTACATCATTTTAGTTTGTTTGCTAGTTAGCACAGCACATAGTATAGTATAGTAATTAGTCTCCTAGGACTACCGGAACCCTATTTTTTTTTTGTATATTCATATTTTAGCATTACAATTGATAGTGCTATTGATTTGTGTACCTACTTAAATAAGAATTTTAAAATTGAAGAAAAATCGTTGAAGTCGAAATTGGAACTGATTATTTTGTGTTTTATGCAACATGTTGTTTATTTTGTAGTCTTATTAGCGGTTAATTTGCATAAATAATTTTTGCAGTAGGTAACACGTTCAGATTGAAAAATAACTTTATGGTTTTGCATTTTTACAGGACCTCGCACTTTTAACACATTTCTTTGGGACAAAAAACGGTTATTCTAAAGAACTTTGTCATTTGTTTTGTACTCTTAAACACTCCTATCAATAGTCAATCTCTCTTTGGCACTTCATTAACTGTCATATCACTCGCTTGCTAACGCCCATAGAGGTGTAAGGTTTTATATCTGGTGTATTCCAAATAAAATAAATCAATAGGTTTTAATAGCATTTATTGGTTCCAGTACCACCACACACAACAAAACAAACAGGCTCACAGTAACCTAATAAGTGGTTCTTCTTTCTTAAACTATAGGTTTACACTATAGAATCAAAACGAGTCCATAGACGTGTTTGGCCAGACAATATTATCCTCTGTTAAAAGTTTAATAGGTAAAAGTTAAAAGATAGCCCTTCTAGGCCGGCAACCAGGGACCACAGACGCAGCCGGTCCGCCGGTCGACCTCCCCGAAAGGCCCGTCTCGTGGTCAGGCCCTTCGCGGATGCCGTCCCAGACCCAACCGATCCACTAGCTGTCGCCCTGGTTAGCACGGCTCCAACAGCTCCAACAATTAAATCAAGATCTGTACCTCCAGCCGTGGCCCCACCGGAGCAGCGGATACCACGGACCTCTCTCGAGTAAGCCGCCTCGTGAACAGCTCACTCGGGGAAGGTCGACGATGCTTCCACGCTGGCCCAGGCGGGAAAGAAGGCAGAGGGCGTTGCCTCCACAACGCCACTCCAAGACACCAGACACCAGCACTAGGGTCGACACAATGCCAACACCGCAACTTCACCAAAACGCCTCCCTACGATAGGAATAGCCTAGGTTAAATATGAGATATTAAAGTGTCTACGTGGTCAGAGACCCCGGTCACGGCTTCGCCCGTATGGCAAGAGCCACGTGTAAAAGGAACTAACCTCGGCGGAATATGAGACGTGCGTGCGGCTGTCCTGTCTCGCTGTCAACGCCGAGAAAGGCGTTGCTGAAGATAGTTCCTTAGGCGAGTTTGTTCGACCTCAAAAAACTACAGATGCTCAGGCCGGGCTACCAATCACCCGAACCTGCGAAAAGGAAAGATGACAGTCGACACCGTGTTCACGAATATACGACGCCTGCTAGTGACTAAAGTAAAATTCCCACAAGAAATATCAATAACTCACCGATCCAAAAATCACTCCACGATTATGCAGCCACGGAGGGGTTCACGCTACAAACGACAACGTCAAACAAAATGGCTCACCTTCCGGGCCTCTTGAGTCTGTGTTGCCAGCGCATTCCGTGTCATTTGAGCTGCGTTCAGAAACGCCTCAAAACGGAAGATGACCCGCATAAAAACGGACATTACAGAGGATAGAACCTATAGAGAAACAATGTTCGCAACCCCGGTCCGCAAATAGTTTGTTGATTTCAACATACTAAACGTCACCGTCACTGTCACAGAAACTGTACAGAGCCAATAACCGTAGAGAAAAAGGCACTAGCGTTACGCGCGATCTTGGACCGGCCAATAAGAGCGCAGCGATCACTTCAATTGTTTTGCGGAATAATTTCCGAACAACCAAGATGACATTAGTACTCTATAGGTTCTATCCTCAATGCTAACGCCGTACCACGAATCTTACCTAGTTTGTATGCAAAACGTATCGATTTCAATTATTTATTCGATTAAAAATGCATGATGCGTGACCCCGCGAGCTGCCCAGTTAAACCTAAATCGATATGTTATCGAGTTTAGGTAATAGGAACGATTACAGGTCTACTTTCGCCTGCTGGTGAAATTTACATACATACATACATACATATTCTCACGCCTGTATTCCCAAGAGGGGTAGGCAGAGCACATGGATTCAAAAATCCAGTGCCACATTTAGCAATTTCAGCAGGGTAACCAGATGGTTAAACGTGATATTGCAGTGACGGGTTGCTAGCCCAGCGCCCACAATACACTAACCCTTTCCCAGAGTCGACTCTTACGACACCCACGGGAAGAAAGGGGGAGGTGCTATTCTAACCCGGCACCACACGGGGCAAAAATTTTCGGGCTTGGTGAAATTTCGTTATTAATATTGCTGATATTTGTATCCGCATTGGCAAAAATCAAATCATTGGGATTTGTTGTTAATACGAAGACTGTTCCGCAATCCGCATCATCCGCAAATCAATGCTGGGTCTATGATGCGGATTAAAAAAATGGTACAGTAACGACAATGCGGCGCGCGTGCTGGCTTCGTGCTTTAACAGATTTAGCATTTAGCATACATACCTACATCATACTTGTATTCCCAAAAGGGGTAGGCAGAGCCCACGAAATGCTACGTAGATAAATACTTGACTATTTCACACTACTAGCCACTTTTAGCATATTTTTAGGTATTAAATTAAGGTACTAAATTAAGAGGCCAAATCAGGAGTACCCGAAACCGTCGAGCGTGTATGACGAGAGTGATGAATGTTAGTGAAGCGAAAGAAGTATGTCAGTATAGAAGCGAATGGCGCTCGCTCTGTTGTCTCTGCCTACCCCGCAGGGAATGGCGTGACGGTTATGTATGTATGTACCTATGTATGTATTAAGGTACTGTAGTGATAGGTTCTAGCCTGTCGCATGAAATATGCCTTAACCTATTTCTATTCGCTTCATACGACATCCACAGAAGAATTGGAGAGATGATATTATCATTACAATTATGGGCAAATACTTTAATCCGGTATGGCAACGTTATCGATTGTTTCGAGTACGTCTACAACACTAAACAAAAAATGAGTCACATTTTCAGAATTAAAAATTCGCGCTTTCGTACAAAAAAAGCGTAGCAGCGCAGCTCTAGATGCACCGTTAACGAAGTTACTATTAACGGACGATAAATTAACGAAGTTATTTCATTAACGCCCATGTAAACAGGGTACGTCATGCAACCGCCGGTAGAGTTGGCACCTCTAAACAAAGGTTTTATCCGAGTGTAATTAGTTCAGTTTTAGCATAAATGTTTAATTTATTTCGGGCGTCAAGGGCTGGATCTGTTGGGGCTTGTGTTACTTTTATTCGGGGAAGGGGTACATACATACATATTCTCACGCCTGTAATCCCAAGAGGGGAAGGGGTAAGGGTACAAAATGTGTCTACGTTATTTGGGAAGGTCCAGGATCACGAAAACACGGAGACGTGATGGGTCACTCCAAATTCCGCAGTTTAGGTACAGTACATATTCTCACGCCTGTGTTCCCTAATGTGGTAGGCAGAGCACACGAAACGTGACATAGACAAAACCATGATAATGACTATTTACGCTTCGCAGCCACTTTTAGCATATTTTGGGTTTGAAAAGAAGTGGAAGAGATATTATAATAGTGACAGGTTGCTAGCCTGTCGCTTAAACACACCTCTCTTACTCGCCTTTTACGTCATCCACGGAAGAAATGAAGAGGTGTCACTCTTAACCCCACACAGATGTATGTATGCTAATGTATGTATGTTGTCCCTCGGTCCTCTCAAAGGTTTTTAATAACACTAATTAGACCTTTTAAAACACGAAACGTAGGATAATGAGGCTTGAGCCTGTGACAAACGCCCGAGGATGACCCTCGTGTCAGTACAAAACACGTCGGGCAAAACCCATGGAATTGCAAAAGATCGTATTTTCTTTTTCTGCCTTCATTAAAAGCCTTGAGCATGCCTATTTTCTTCCATACATACGTACATATTCTCACGCCTGTATTCCCCATAGGGGTAGGCAGAGTACATGAATTGAAAAATCCAGTGCCACGTTTAGCAATTTTAGGGTAACCAGATGGTTACATGTGATATTGCAGTGACAGGTTGCTAGCCCATCGCCCACAATACACTAACCCTTCCCAGAGTCGACTCTTACGACACCCACGGGAAGAAAGGGGGAGGTGCTATTCTAACCCGGCACCACACGGGGACAGGTACAGTCGTAGTTCGTAAGGTACAGTCACCAGCATTAACATCTGCAACGGCGGAGAGCGCAAAAATATCTGACACGTTCTTATGTCCCTAGTAATAGAGTTGTATCAGATACTTTTGCAGTCGTATTTAGTCAGATATTGGTGCTGAAGACTGTACGCTCCGCCAATCGGATCTCGTGTAAGGTCTAGTAGACTGGCGCCGGCCATTTCGCGCGTAATTCTGGTTCCGTACCAAAAGGGTGAAAACGGGACCCTGTTACTGTGTTCGTTGTCCGACCGTCTGTCCGTCCGTATGTCGCTAGCCTGTGTAGCTAGACTGTTGAAATTTTTACAGATTATGACAGGTTGCTAGCTTGTCGCTTAATATATACCCTAACCCAGGGGTTCCCAATCTTTTTCAGCTCGCGGAGCACCCACAAGTTCAGAATTCTGTCACGGCGCCCTACCCAGTATAACTATTTGAAAAAGATATTACAGAACGAATAGGCTCAGATAATGGTAGTATTTATGTTGAGTTGAGAGAAATAAAAAATTAGGTCGAATTGAGAACCTCCTCCTTTTTGAAGTCGGTTAAAAATGAAAATATGTATGAGTAAAAATATGAAAATGGTTTCGCGGCGCCCCTCAGTACCTTATGCGGCGCCCCAGGGCGCCGCGGCGCACAGTTTGGGAACCCCTGCCCTAACCTATTTCCTTAGCCGCCGCTTCCGACGTCCACGGAAGAAATGGAGATTACTTTAAACCCCGCCACCACACGGGACAACACCGGACGGGTGTTTGCGGTTGTGAAGCGTTGAATAGTCATGGTTTTGTGCATGTAACTATTCGTGGCCCTTGTCTATCACATGTATGTATGTAAGTAAATAGAAAGGGCCTTACTCGTTTATGTAAAGGTGTAAACGCCCACGAATCGTTGATCGACTGCGTGGGAGTCGTGGGTCCAGGAAAATATTGCGTTCGAATTGTTATTTGATGTTTTTTCAACATTTCCGATCCCATATGCGGGGTTGATTTTAGAGTATTTGGGTTTCTAATTCGAGCTGAGTATGCTTAAAAGCTTTGGTTTTTCAAAGACGACTGGACGGTTAAGTACTATGATGTAATTTGTAATTTGTTTTGTATACATGATACCCGTGATAGCCCAGCGGTTCGAACTGTGGCCTCTCAAGCAGAGGGTCGTGGGTTTAAACCCCGGGCTCGCACCTCTGAATTTTTCGGAATTTACGTGCGATATCAAAATTTGATATTTATCACGAGCTATACGGTGAAGGAAAACATCGTGAGGAAACCTACACACAACGACGAAGTAATTCAACGTTGTGTGTGAAGTTCCCAATCCGCACTGGGCCCGCGTGGGAACTATCGCCCAAGCCCTCTCATACTGAGAGGAGGCCTGTGCCCTGCAGTGGGACGTATATAGGCTGATGATGATGACATGATACACTTCAGGGTAGGTTACGCTAGACAAAATCTGTAGCGCTAGTGTACGCTCCAAAAATCTACATCGTTTGAAAACAAAAATCTTTTCAATAATTTTAAACAAAAAAAAACCGACTTCAAATCTATACTAATATAATAAAGCTGAAGAGTTTGTTTGTTTGTTTGAACGCGCTAATCTCAGAAACTACTGGTGCGAATTGAAAAATAATTTTTGTGTTGGATAGACCATTTATCAAGGAAGGCTTTAAGCTATATAACATCACGCTGCGACCAATAGGACCGAAGAAACAGTGGAAAATGTAGGAAAAACGGGGGAAATTTGTCACTATTCCACGCGGACGGAGTCGCGGGCACAGCTAGTTAGCAATATTTTGAAAGTATTCTGTTTACTGAATGTAAAATCTTGACTTCATCAACAAATTACCGAAAACGCCGTACATCTCCATATAAAATTTGAAGAGTTCCCTCGATTTCTCTAAGATTCCATCATCAGATCCTGGTGTCGTGCAAATGGGACCAATTTCGAGTTATACCCTTTCGATTAAAAAAAAATTTTGAAAATCGGTCCACGGGTTTTCGAGTTATCGAGTAACATACACACAAAAAAAAAATAAAAAAAAAAAAAAAAAAAAAAAAAAAAAAAAATAAATAAATAAAATAAAAAATTAGGTCGAATTGAGAACCTCCTCCTTTTTGAAGTCGGTTAAAAAGTGAAACATTGCCAAGCGAACTGACACTGAAACTGTCAAATTAAAAACGATGTACATTTTTGCTGCGTTCGACAATATCGCTGCTGGACTTTTCCATATTTTGTGACCAACTTCTAGCATTTTTTTTTGTTTTGAGTTGGCAGGTACAATAGTGACAGGATGCTAGCCTGTCGCCTAAAATATACGGTAGCCTAAGTCCCCAGTCGTCTCTTACGACTTCTAAGGAAGTAATGGAGTGGTGCTCTAAATCCGAAATCCCACGTCAAACCTACAGGTGTATTAATATTTTTTAAGTTGATGTTACAATTAAAAATAAACCTTCAGACAGACTTAAACTCATACACGGCTGTGTAATTAAGGGGAAATGGTACGGTCGTATTTCCATACACAAACGTAGTCCTCTGATTCCCCGTATATGTACGATATTACCCGTACCGTAGCACAATGATTTTTTTTACATAAAGAATCTAATAATACCTATATTAGCATGTTCCTACGTTTTAATTTTTTTCTTTATTGAATTATTAAAAGAGATATTAACCTTCAAAAACATGAAAATTTGGTAAGTTTTTTCCGTTGTGTTTTTAACACAATTATATCAAAATATAAGAACATAGAAACACAGCTTTGACATTTTTTAAACTTTTAATGAAAAACAAATTTATTCGGTTAAGTTTTGGAGAAGAAGTCAGGGGACTACGAAACGTTGTTTTTGTGTAATTTTCATAGGTATTTTCGGTCAGTGCTGCAGTTGTCCTTATCGCACTCGATGTTGTGTGGGCAGGGCACGCCGCGACAGCAATAGATTTACTATTTTTCATTGCCCGTGTGGTGCCGGGATAGAATAGCACCTCCCCCTTACTTCCCGTGGGTGTCGTAAGAGTCGACTCTGGGAAAGGGTTAGTGTATTGTCAGTGTAACCTGTCACCGCAATATCACGTTTAACCATCTGGTTACCCTGAATTTGCTAGACGTGGCACTGGATTTTTGAATCCATGTGCTTTGCCTACCTCTCATGGGAATACAGGCGTGAGAATATGTATGTATGTATGTATTTTTGAATTCGCTCGACCGGAGTGTTTCCTCTTAAGTTTAGAATATCTTGGCCAAAAACAATTGTCAGTTCTATAACTTGTGCAGTTCGTATTCCGTTGTCATCTCAGTCGTACAATCGGGGAAATCAGATCACGTGCCGTTATGGAACTCTGTCGCTTTTATTGGCATACCGCCAGACTTCAATTGATGGAGATTCCAAACGTAATCTCTTCTTAGATATATGTATTGTGCAGGGTATTCGTATCTACTTACACAATTACACGTCATATACCTATAAGGTGTAAAAAAATATGAAAAATGGTGAGCCACAAATTCCGATTTTCTTTTTATTTTCCGACAATTCCCAGGGTAAATTTGGTCATTTGATTTTTTACGGCACCAGTTTCAAACTATTTCTATACTGCTTCTAATCCATTATTCCGTAACGCCGTGCAAAAATCATGCGACAAGGGGAAGTAATCAAGGGTTGTACTTTTGAATTGTCACCTGCACTCAGTTGGACAGCTTACAAGTGCCGTCATAGTGCTGAATCTAATTACTTTTTGACCTTATATCGTTCTAGATAGGTCACCTGTTGGTTCAGATGACCCATATTTTTTTCAACATGGGCCAGTAGTCTATCTGATCTGCAGCCCTTTGCTACCTACCCTATGGAATCTGAAATTTTGGTTGTTTCTGTAAGTAATCTAAGTTGTATTGTTTTAGTGTACAATATCAGTAAGTAAATGTACTCGTACCAATGCTCAACGGCCTGTAGATGACACCCACCTGTCACCTGTCTTACTATGACAAAAGGTTGCAAGTGCCGTGTATTTGGTCAGTGTCGAGCACAGATACGTTTACCTTATTTGTTTTATAGTCGTATTGGTGGTCCCCAAACTGCGCGAACAACTGAGAGGAAAGTTAATTTAAAAAGTTTTGGGCTGTTTGTCAATAGCCGATATCGTTTATAACGGTTTAGTTCGAGTCTATCGGGTGCTAGCCAACCGCACTGGGTAGATAGACATACATATCTATACTTAATATTATAAAGCTGAAGATATTGTTTATTTGAACGCGCTAATCTCAGGAAGTAATGGATCGAATTGAAAAAATATTTTTGTGTTGGATAGACCATTTATCGAGGAAGGCTTTAGCCTATATAAGATCACGCTATGACTAATAGGAGCGAAGAAACATTGGAAAATGTGGGAAAAAATGGGGAAAATTCGTCACTGTTCCACGTGGACGGAGTCGCGGGCACAGCTAGTAGATGTATATCTATCCCCGTGTGGTGTCGGGTCTAGAATAGCACCTCTCCAGCTTCTGTGGATGTCGTAAGAGGCGACTAAGGAAATGGGTTTAGGTAATCTTAAGGGCCTTAAGGGTCTAAAGTTTAGACGATAGGCTCAGTGGCGTAGCTAGGTAACCAAGGACCCTGGGGCAAATTAAAAAAATGGGGCCCCACACCTGAATTCGACACAAACGGTTCGAGGGCCCCCTGAGCTTGAGGGCCCCGGGGCACTGCCCCGCCTAGCCCCTTGGTAGCTACGCCCCTGGATAGGCTAACAATTTACTATACTACCTCTTAAATCTGATTTCAAACCCAAAATGATGCTAAAAGTGGCTGCAATCATGGTTATGTATATTTCACGTTTCGTCTGCTCTGTCTACCTCATTTGCCGCTTCTAGCATATCTTTAGGTTTAGTTTAGAAGCAGGTATAACAGTGACAGGTTGCTAGCTTCGCCTTTAATACACTTTAACCTATTTCCTTAGTCGCCTCTTACTACACAAAAAAAAAACGGAAATAAAGTGTTGTGTACTTACTTAAAAGAATATACCTACTACGTACAATATTTTCTTTTTAACTTTTAATTGGAAATACGGTTGGTGTGTCCGGCAGTAATCTTTGTTGTACGACGGTCGTTCAGGTAGACTCCCGACGGCTTGGCGTCTGGATTTCAAGCTCAACTTCTGATAAGCGTCTAATCTTGTCAATATTTTGTCGGCCATTTTGAAAATCTTGAAATTATCAGGCTCTTTTGTTGTTACTAGCTGTTTGATACTCCGTGAAGCGTTAACAGATAGATAGGATAGACTTTCGTCTGTAATATTTGTATACTCTGTCGGTTTAGGTACTTAACTAACATTTAACAAACTTTTTAATTCAAAAAGTTTAGCAAAGGAATCTTACGTAATTAATATTTATTGATCTGATGAACGTTAGTGTTCTAATTCCGAATGTTTCTGGTATTAGTTAAAAGGCACCAACAATTTTTTTTAATTGTTTCCTTCCTTTGCTAAACTTTTTGAATATCCGAAAAAAGTTTGGTGGTAAACAAAAAACGCTCTGTAGCTGTCAAATCTGACATAAAGTTAGTTTACTTTTAGTTAAGTACCTAAACCGACAGAGTATAGGGATTATTCCGTTAAATCGAAAGTAACGAAATACTATCGACTAAGTGAGTATAAATTGCTAAACGTGGCACTGGATTTTTGAATTCATGTGCTCTGCCTAGCCCTCTTGGGAATACAGGAGTGAGAATATGTATGTATCATTGAGGTACTATTACTACGTAGTACTATTACTACGTAGTAGTAATAGTGCCTCAATGGTATGTATGTATCCATGGATGTATGTAAGTGAGTAGGCTAAGGATATATTATATTTTAGGTGACAGACTAGCAAGCTGTTAAGTACTATTGTACTGAACTTGAAATCTGAAAGTAGCTTCGAAACGTGGTAGAGTTTTGTCTATGTAGCGATTCGTCGGCTTTGCCTGCTCCATTTGTAACTACTGTATGTATCTTTCTACTTAATCAAAGGATTGGTAGTCCAGCGGTTTGATCAGTCTCTCACGCTAAGGTCGTGGGTTCGAAACTTTTTGTGCAAATTACTATTTAAAATTTTTCTCGAGCTTTCCGAGGGGTCATTTTAGTAAATTAACCTTCCTTAGCCGCTTCCTACAACTTCCACGGAATGGAGACTAAGGCCTATTGTCCACGTAAACCGCACGTCTTGCGCACGATTGCTTGCATCTTGCACAGAAACAATCGAAACTGTCTCCTAGTGTCCGACCGAAGGTACAATTTTGGCCGAAGCCGAAGCCGAAGCCGATTAATCGGCTTTCATCAAAACCTTCGGCCGAAGCCGAAGCCGAAGCCGAAGGTGTGTTGACCCCACGTTGACCCTAAGAAATACGAGAATTCGCTAATAGTAAAAAAACGGCATGAAATTATGCGCAGTTTTCGTTCCTGAATTAAGTGTGACTATGTTGTTATGTTATGTGTTGTCAGTAATTTATATAATGAACTGCAAGTAATGCGATCGGGCCGGTGAAATGATGCCCTGCTAAGCGCTGCGCACTATCCGTCTCGCTTTGGCATCGTTTGTTCAATTTCAAATCACGATTTGCAAACCTTCGGCTTCGGCCAAAGCTTCGGCTAAATTTTGGCCGAAGCCGAAGGTTTGGCCGAAGGTGGTTTTTTTGGCCGAAGGTGGCCGAAGCCGAAGCCGAAGCCGAAGCTTCGGTCGGACACTAGTCTCCACAAAGCGGCAACGTCGCGTCAGCCGCACGTCAGGCGTTCGTTGCCGCTTCGTGGACACAGTCTCGATTGTTTCTATGCAAGATGCAAACAATCGTCTTACATTACAATCGTCAATTGACGAAAGCGTGCACAAGACGTGCGGTTTACGTGGACAATAGGCCTAAACAAACTTGACACCACGCGAGGCGCCAACAAAAGAAAAAGTAGAGTCCAATATTTTTGAAATCTCAAATCTCGACACTGATTTACTTTGGCTTTGATTTTAAAAGTAATTATCCAGTTACTGACGCAATATAATTTTAAGCCGGCTTAATTAAAAAATAACAGGTAATACCCAATTATATTGGCAAAGCTCGAAGTTTCAAGAGCTTTGAGGGGATAAACTGGCGTTATTAGGGATTCGAAACGATCAAAGTTTAAAAAGCTCGGATGATAAATAATTTGTACGTAACGAACGAAACTTCGGAGCGCCGGAGTTGATTATGAAACGTTTGCTCGGAAAATCTGTCGATTCGATGACACGGCGCAAGTTGAATCTAATAAAGAAATACCTACCATTTAAGATCTATGCTCTAGCTATGGTAGAGACTTTTAGGTACTTCAAGTTAACAACGTGGCAATGCTGCCAGCCTTCTGGACCCTCCCTATTAGCGGCGATTTGGGAGATTTTTTTATCTCTAATTTTAGTCTTAGATTTAATTTTAGTTCTAGTTAAGTTTATTTTTAGTATAAGTTATTTATAAGTGTTATGGTTATTTACCTACTTAAATGTTATTCAATAAATAAATTCATTGTACAAGTCAAAAATCATGTAAGGTATGTGTTGCTACATTAAATACGGCACTTTCTATTTTAGTCGCATTACAGTGACATTAAAGTGTCGTATTTAATGTAGCAACACATACCTTACATGATTTTTGACTTTGTCGGGTTTGTTTACCTTATTTTAAGTATCTAAAAGTCTCTACCATAGACCTTAAGTCCGTCCTTAAAGTTGAAAACTCCCCAACGTTATTGCGACATTTTGTGATGGCGGCCATCTTTATTTGTAATTTATCATAGCGTATTCTACTAATCAAGCCCTTACATTTGATACCCATATTGAAGGAGTTGTGGCAAAATATGTGATCCGCCATTTTGTGGCGGCGGCCATTTTGGGGCCGATTTCCATCAAATATAAGAACCAATTCACCTTTCAAACGAAAAAAAAACAATCAAAATCCGTTCATCCGTTCGGGAGCTACGATGCCACACACACATAGACACAGACAGACACCTCAAACTTATAAGTTATAACACTCTGCGTCGGAGGTTTAAAATAGCTCTCCATACGTCTAGCGAATATAAGCGGAGCAGGAATTCGAAATACTATGAAAGAGCGCCGTGTGGTGCCGGGGTAGAATAGCACCTCCCCTTGCTTCCCGTGGGAGTCGTAATAGTCGGCTCTGGGAAAGGGTTAGTGTATTGTGGGCGATGGGCTAGCAACCTGTCACTGCAATATCACGTTTAACCATCTGGTTACCCTGAAATTGCTAAACGTGGCACTGGATTTTTGAATTCATGTTCTCTGCCTACCCCTCTTGGGAATACAGGCGTGAGTGTAGGTATGAGAGAGCGCGCACATACCGCGCCATAGCGATCCGCTTCCGCTGTCGATGTGGTTGGAGCGTACGGCAATAGCATACCTAATCGAAAATCGCCAATAAATCGATCACATTCACGTTTCCACAACCTTTTAGTTGATTAATGACATGTTTTATTTCAACGTACTATGTGACAAGGACTAT
Organism: Adoxophyes honmai; assembly: GCA_005406045.1. NCBI lineage: Eukaryota > Metazoa > Arthropoda > Insecta > Lepidoptera > Tortricidae > Adoxophyes > Adoxophyes honmai. The sequence goes on from BHDV01029609.1 coordinate 111,608, forward strand.
AATTTAAAATAAGTGACTCTTACCCCGTGACACAGTGCTACAGGCGTGAGAATATGTATGTATGTATGTATGTGACTCTTACCCGCATTTTTCACGTGAAAAATTTATTTTACTTGCAGTATTTAAAAAGGATGATTTAGGCCTTTCTTTTAGTTTATTAGTAATTACGCTAAATATCATGTAAAGTATCATGTAAATGTAACAATGCTCGACTCCTCAACGCCCAGTAGATGACACCCATCTGTCACCTGTCTTACTATGACATTAGGCTGCAAGTGCCATGTATTGGGTCAGCGTCGAGCACAGGGACGTTTACCTAATATTCCTTATAATTAATATCGCCTTCTCATTGTTTCAGGTGAGTTTCTTTTGGATCACGGCGAGTGTTCGGCCCCGTGCAGCGCACGCGCATGGCTAGTCCCGAACGTAAGTCTAGTGCAGCGGTTCTTAACCTTTTTGCCTGGCGACCCAAAATTCAAAAATTTTAGAAGCCCGCGACCCAGTCAAACATGAAAAACAAATGAAATGCAGTGATTGCGGTTTGTTTTTCAAAAAGTCCCGAAGGTCCTGCGACCCATCTCGATATGGCCCGCGACCCAAATTTGGGTCGCGACCCGAATTTAAGAAACGATGGTCTAGTGCACTAGTTCGCCCGAGGCCGCAGTTGAGGTGTCTTCCACACACACACATACATCACGCCTGTATTCCCAAAGGGGGTAGGCAGAGCACACGAAACGTGACATAGATAAAACGATGTCTATTTCATATTTAATAGCTACTCTAGCAATTTCTTTAGTATAAAGAAGATAAAAGAGGTATAATAGTGACAGGATGCTAGCCTGTCAACTAAAGCACACCTTAACCATCCTTAGTCGCCTTTTACGACATCCACGGATGAAATGAAGAGGTGTTATTGTCGCCGTTAATTTGTTACCCAAATTTCATTGATTTTTGGTGTCCCACAAATATATTGTAATAGTGCGTTTATGTTTTATGCTTCCAACCTGTCACTATTCTACCTCTTCCATCTTTGCAAACCTAAAACTATGCTAGAAGTGGCTGCGAAGTCATAATCGTGGTTTTGCCTATGTCACGTTTCGTGTACTCTACCTACCCCACTTGGGTACACTGATTGTATGTATGTATTGGTACATTGGTAGTTATAATGACAGTAAGACAGACAGATAATATTGCCACCGCAATCCCATTACTGTATCAAATTTAACCCTCAACGCTGTCGCGGAGTGAAGCCAAAGTTAATTTAAACTCGTGTCGAATGACGTAACTTTAGTAACGTTTAAGTTTAGTAGGGTTAAGTATTTCGAGTCATTCTGGGCAGGTATTCCTTTGGAGTCATCATCACCAGGGTATTACCAGATTAGGGTTTTTGAACATTTTTGAAATATATTTTTAATAAATTCTTTATTATGTAATAAACACGATATATTAGTATTTCCGGATTATTTTCTGTATTAACAAAGAAAATAAATATTAAAGTTCAAATTCTCAAACTCACGCCAAAAACGGTGTTTGACGTCAAATGCAAGTAAACAAAGGCACCCCACAAAGAAGCTGTCAAAATTGTCATGTCAAATTATCAATGTCCACTTTGACCACAGATACCTTTCATGGTATGTGACGTCATCAATCAATCGCAAGCGTTTCAGTCACAGATACATTATTAACGAATATTAGAAATTAATAGAACAAAATACTCTAAAAATGCATAATATTTTGAACAAAAGAAAGTGAAATATGTTTAATTTTCCTATAATCTGTTAGGATGGCCACAAATTATAGTTTATTTTTACTGTTGTCGAAGACCCTATTATGGCAATTGATCGTTAGGGCTAATCCTCATTAGGACAAAACAGTTCGGGCGAATGATTTTAGGACCAACGATGTTAGGGATTAGGGATCTCGAGGGAGACTCGTTTTTATTTTACCGTAAAGACGAGCCGTGTTCTGTTGAAACAAAACAAAACCTATCTAGTAGTAATCAATCACTTTGCTATACTGATTGATTGATGGCTACTGCCGAGAAAGGTTGTACGTTCAGCTGCAACCCAAATGCAAACAAACCCTAGGACTAAGAGATTAGGGTGTAATATCGTTTGAACAAGACAGTATGTGACATTTTGTGCTTGAAGGACGCAACACAAGTTTCTTGTTACTTTTACTAAAAGCAAGTTTTAAAAGTAGCTTCTATAAATGGACTCAACAATTTTGATATTTTTGGTATGATAGACAAAGCCGTGAGTATTTGACGCATAATTTTAGGTAAAAAAGAGATGGAAGAGGTATAATAGTGACGGGTTGCTAGCTTCTCCCCTAAACCATACCCTAACCTATTCTTTAGACGACTCTAACGACACCTACGAAAGAAATCGAGAAGTAGCTGATATTGTAACCCAACACAACACGATCTGAAACATCAAATAGTCATGGTTTTATTCATCATTAGCCCGTGTTGATATTTTTTTATGGTAAATACCAATTAAATGGCGTCGTAAATTATTTATTTTCCGTCTCCACTTTTGAAGGTTGTCCTTTTTTATTTGAAAGCCGATTCCAATTTTCCCACAAAGTCATCAAATGGAACGTCAAAATACCACGGCCGATGCGGAAAACGAGCGATGCGTCGCGCCCGGCCTTAGGGTTGCCAGAAGTTTTACGAAGTATTTCATACCAGCAGAGAATGGTGAGATGATTTTCCCAAAATCATTTCCCAGTAGCAAAATTTCTATTAGCTTTTTTCCCCAAATGACACTTTAGTTTCGTTTTTACTAAAGCTTAATTTCAAAGCACCATTTTTCCCAGTTAGAATCGACACAGAAACGTAAACCGTAGGCTAAAATAACGTAGGAACAGGAGCTCCGCGCGAGCGGAGCGAACGGAGCTCCATCGACACTGTTTCTGTGTCGATTCTAATTGGAAAAAATGCTACTTTGAAAATAAGCTTTAGTAAAAAAACCGGTCAAGTGCGAGTCGGACTCGCGCACGAAGTGTTCCGTACCAAAGACAGCAAAAAAAAACTACTTTTTTCTATGGGAGCCTCCTTTCACTATTATTATTTTGATTTATGTATTTGTTGTTATAGCGGCAACAGAAATACATCATCTGTGAAAATTTCAACTCTCTAGCTGTCACGGTTCGTGAGATACAGCCTGGTGACAGACAGACAGACAGACAGCGAAGTCTCAGTAATAGGGTCCCGTTTTTACCCTTTGGATACGAAACGAAACTGTTAAAAAGTCATTTGGGGAAAAATGCGAATAGAAATTTTGGTACTGGGAAATAAAAATAAGGATTTTGGGAAAATCATCTAACCAGTCCAAGAGTGATGGAATGAAATTAAGTGAAATATATTTATTTGCTTTAGACAATACATAGGTAATACATAGGGGTCTTGTAGATACTGATTACGTTGTTCGCTGACATGTCTAACCAGAATACATTGGCATGCAAACATCTTGAATAAATTAATTACAAATATTTAATTATGATTCAAGTATTCCATAATTGAATAGGTTTTCTCTTTAAGTCATGTATGTATGTATGTAACTACCGTAGTTTGTGATTCTGACCATGAGTTAAGTAAAAAAAAAAATGTTAGACTTGGCTTCACGATTTTTTTTAAGGATACGAATTTAATGTACCTATTTTTTTTTAATATTAGAATACACAGGCTCAAAAGCCTTAAGGATATTTCGAAGCAAAAAGAATTCAATTACATTGTCTTTAGATGTCTAATGTTTAGGTAAAATTAGTCTCTGAAATATGACAACAATTACAAAATGAGTTTTATTTTTTAATTATTTTTGGTCGGTCTGTAAAAATTGGCCGTCTACATTTAGCAGTCAATCTATATTTACAAAAAGTATGTCTTTAAGAAAATGTGGCAACTGGCAACCCTCAGTTTTGACGGCCATTTTGAAAAAGTTTCCCGCCTGTCATTTCACTCAGCGGACACCCAGCGCCTAATTATAAATCGACCTAAATCACGACGCGACGAGCATTCAAAAGCAAACCTTCAGCTGTCTGCTTACAGTCAAAAATGTCACTAGCCAATTTTTTCTCAAGTGTGAGTGAAAATGAACAGCGTTCGAATTTTGAAATGCTCCGAATGGTCTCGATAGTGATGCACCAATATTGCGTTATTATCTTTTTTTGAAGCGTCTGGCTGTCCATATAGGGTTGTTCATTCCAACACTAATGTACTGTAGCGAAACTTAGGTATGGCAAACGAAGTATAAAATAGAAATGAGAGCGCTAAGAAGTATGGAAGATCACTGAAAGACAGAATAAGAAATAGTGAGATAAGGGCTTTCGCTTTCTCAGTAATATGTAAATATGCTCTCAGAGCTAGCCTCTTTAGCCGGGGTGAAAGTAGATATTATATCTAGTTACTCGGATAGAAAAAATGTGCTTAGTTGGTTTGATTGTACATAATAGAGAGGATGGATAAAAGAAGATATACTAACCAAGACAAACGTTCCGTGACCAAATCGCGGTCGTTTTAGGAACTGGTCAAGCGTACCCGAAATCGACAAGCATGTATGAAGAGATTAATGAATGTGGATTAAGCAAAAGAGGTACGTCAGGATCGTAGCATATGGAACAAAGTGGTGTCTGTCTACCCCTGTGGGAAAGAGGTGTAAGGGCGTTTGTGCACTACCATGAATTTTACGGTCCGGCTTTTTCATTGAGGTCTCGTCTCGCTTGCTCTTCCATTAAATTGTATTGGCGTGAGCGGGACGGCGCGACAGACCTTGAAAAACCGGACGGCCGGACCGGAAAATTCATGGCAGTGCACAAGCGCCCTGACGTTGTGTATATATGTATATTTAAGTATTATTTTATTGTTAAGCGCGAGTATCTATTATTTTTTAAGTTTATTTTTGTTGCATGAAACAACTGGTTGTTGACAACCTCATTTAAATGTGCAAGTATTTTCTCAGTTCTTTGAATTTTGTTCGTTTTAACTTTTTTTTCATCAGTTATTATATTCACTTAGCTTTAATGTTGCTAGCTTCAGTAAATTTATAAAATGTCGTAGTTATTTGGTGTCGGGTTTAGAATAACACCTCTCCATTTCTTCCGTGGATGTCGTAAGATGCGACAAAGGAAATAGGAAAAAGTATATTTTAAATGATAGGCTATCAACCTGTCACTATTTTATATCTTTTATCTAACTTACATACATACATACAATGACATACATATTCTCACGCCTGCATTCCCAAGAGGGGCAGGCAGAGCACATGAATTCAAAAATCCAGTGCCACGTTTAGCGATTTCAGGGTAACCAGTTGGTTAAATGTGATATTGCAGTGACAGGTTGCTAGCCCATCGCCCACAATACACTAAACCGTTCCCAGAGTCGACTCTTACGACACCCACGGGAAGAAAATTAGGCTAAAAATGACTATGAAACTTGAATTACATAGTTCATGGTTTTGTCTTTGTGAGGATTCGTGTGTTAGTCCGATTAAGTTGACATTGAAAGTTAAAAGATGTCCATGGGGTAGGCAGAGCACTCGAAAAGCCAAATCCATGACCATTTCACGCTTCGTAGCCACTTCTAGCACATTTTTAAGTTTTACTTTGTCTTTTTAACTACTAGCATATATGTTGAAAATTGTTCGGATAACTCACGTTAATAAAATCGAGTTTAGCTCGACATGTTTCGGACTAATTCGTAGCCCTTCATCACTAGCATATAGTGTACGATTATGATCATTAAGTATACTAAGAACTATACTTCTACCACTCTAGAGTTAAGACTTCGTACAAACATAGAAAATTAAAACGTACTATTAGGTCCGTAACCTGTAACACGTGCTCATAATATCTTAACATATACCAACTTACTACACACACCGTGGTCAAATCCGGAACTAAAGCCATTCCATATCGAATCCAAGATTATCTTACATGGTAGCGCCACTGCGATCGGCAGAACTAACTTTGTCAGTTCTTACTTTTACCAACTTATTCGGAACAGCGGCGAAATTGTGAACTAAGGACGCTGGTTAATGAAGTCTTGTAACTTGTAGACAGTGGCGGTACCAAGGACGGCAGAAGTAAGTTTGTTTTATCTTCGCAGACACGGATCACTCGAAGCAGTGGGCCTCTGGGAAATCAGTTGAATACGACATTGTTTGGGATGATATTAAGTTATAATGGCATTATAGCATACATTAAAGTTTCGGAGCAACTTCTCAATAAGATAAACACATTTTGAGAAGATTTGGTGTTAACGCCTGATAAATCTTTTGTGAGTTGTCATGAGGATATTAGTAGGTATCACAACATAATATCGTCACATGAAAACGTACAAACGCTTTTACATAGACTATTACGATGACGTTTACCCCTAGCATTATTAAAGTTTCTAGTTTAGAATAACACCTCTCCATTTCTTCCGAGGATGTCGTAAGAGGCGACTGAGGCTAGGTTAAGCTATATTTTAGGCGACAAGCTAGCAACCTGTCACTATCATACCTGCAAGCGAAAAACTTAAAAATATGCTAGTAGTGGCAACCCTTTCCCGCAAAACTGGATTTCTCACGTCCAACGGAATTTGAACGCTCAGGTCACACAATAAGTTTCAATTCTAAGTTGCGGTAGGTTACGGTGGAAAGAGATAGCAGTTTTTTAGCTTAAAAGTGACTCTGTACATAGTAGCCACTTGCCACTATTCGCAATTTAGACGTGTAATCAATGACCGATGTGACCGACTAGATTTTATCTATTGGATTAGTATTGCGCGACCAAGTTACTAACATAGGTAAGTGGCTCAACAATCCCGGTTCGCGATGGTACATACTTATGCCTTAGGACAAGCCCCAGAATTATTGTTGACATTTTACAGGCTGGAAAATTAGGTATTTCAGGCCTCTAGTATTTGACTTGGGGCTGTAATTAACCCTAATAGACCTATTTAGGAATTTCGGCCATTTTGCAAGACCAAAAACAATTTGCTGGCTACGTTATTATTTTTAAGAGGCGAAATTAGAGTTCGCTGTGTCAGAGAATTTCTTGACTAGCTTGTTCTTGCATAGTACCATCGCGAACAGGGATTGTTGAGCCACTTACCTATGTTTGTAACTTGGTCGTGTAATACTAATCCAATAGCTGACATCTAGTCGGTCACATCGGTCATTGATTACACGTCTAAATTGCGAACAGTGGCAAGTGGCTCAACAATCCCGGTTCGTGACTGTACATTACGCTTGTATTCTCAAGTGGGGTAGGCAGAGCTCACGAATGGTACACAGACAAAGCCTACCTCAGGCTTTGTACCAACTTTTAGAATTTTTAGGAACCATTCTTCCGCGTCCCGTGTGGTGCCGGGTTAGAATAGCACCTCCCCCTTTCTTCCCGTGGGTGTCGTAAGAGTCGACTCTGGGAAAGGGTTAGTGTATTGTGGGCGATTGGCTAGCAACCTGTCACTGCGATATCACGTTTAACCATCTGGTTACCCTGAAATCGCTAAACGTGGCACTGGATTTTTGAATTCATGTGCTCTGCCTACCCCTCTTGGGAATACAGGCGTGAGGATATGTATGTATGTATGTATTCTTCCGTGGATGTAGTAAGAGGTAACTATAGTAGATTTGTTTAGGTAATTAAAACAATATAAACAATCTTGACGTGTCTTTTTATTTAAACATACATTTTATAAATCGAAATCTTTACATTTTACAATTTAGGTATGAAAAAATCATTTACTTCATAACTGAATTGTATAGTGTAACGATTTTAATTTTTAGACTGTGTATTTCAACAAAAAGACATGTCAATATTGTTTACATTGTTTTAACTACCTAAACAAATCTACTATAAGGACATAGCTTAAGGTCGGTATCGGTATGCTTTAGGCGAAGGACTAGTAATCTGTATGCTAGAAGTGGCTGTGATGCCATGTTTTTGCCTGTCACGTTGTGTGTGCTCTGCCTACCCCATTTGGGAACACCGGCGTGGTTGCGTCTATGTCTAGAGCAGCCATTCTCAAAGTATGTTCCGCGGGACCCCAGGGTTCCGTGATGTCCCTGATGGGGTTCCGCAAGAATTTAGAAAAAAAAACAATACTTTTATTGAAATAAATAATACTTTTAAAAACTGCTGTTTTTTTTGTAGAAGTCAAGTCAAGTGTTTCGATTTCCAAAAGGGTTCCGTCACTAAAAAAGTTTGAGAAACGCTGGTCTAGAGGTCTGGATTAAATAAGAAAGTTTGTGAATATGTTTTATGTTTGTTACCTCTTCATGCCCAAACGGAGGAACCAATTTTGAAGAAATTTGTTATACAGGAAGCTGACACCCTGGATTAACACAGGCGCAGCGCAGACGACAGACTTTTGTGCGATCGAGTCTGCGGCGCACAAAAAGTCTGCGTGGATTTTGCATTTTGATCGTCGTGTGCGTTACTGCATATACCAAAGGTTTTATTTTCACAGACTAAAAAGTCCGTCGCGGATAGTCTGTCGTCTGCGCAGGGCCATAGGTTACTTTTTATCCCGGATAGTACATAGATCCCTTGGGATTGGGATAAAACATCTCCATACAGACGCACAGTTAAGAATCCAGTTGTCTCGGCTATAGCAATGGGACCAAAGGTTCATGTCATTATTTCTTGATTAAAGTCTAACGGTTTAACCAGCGATTCTCAAACTCTCGGCGACCTTGAAATAATTATAAAATAATCCTGGTTATAATCACATTTTACTGACTTTATGGTCTATTTTTAACATACGGTGTAAATGTAATTGGTCAACAGCTGAAATAAAACTTTGTAAATTTTTTGAACGAAAAATGTACAATAAAAACCGTTGTAATGTTTGACTTTGGTATGAATTTCGCGGGTGATCGTTACTTTAAGAGATCCATACATATACATACATATTCTCACGCCTGTATTCCCAAGAGGGGTAGGCAGAGCACATGAATTCAACAATCCAGTGCCACGTTTAGCTATTTCAGGGTAATCAGATGGTTAACAGTGACAGGTTGCTAGCCCATCGCCCACAAACACTAACCCTTTCCCAGAGTCGCCTCTTACGACACCCACGGGAAGAAAGGGGGAGGTGCTATTCTAACCCGGCACCACACGGGTTTAAGAGATCCCTTTAGGGATATGTTCGCCTTTGTACTTGTGTTTTGTTTTGTACTTGTTATTTTGTCATGTGTTTATTTTGTACAATAAAGAGTTACATAGGTACATACATACTTTTAGCCACTTTATGTCGCACAAACCAAAGTTTGGCGGAGGACACTTTGAGAACCGCTGACCCTGAAGCTTTCATATCAAGCCTGAAGCGGCTCGGTCTGGGAGCTGAATTATTAGATATTCCACTGTTTATACCTTTAAGCGACTCCTGAAATTTGAAGCGAAGCCTGAGCTCTGGGGCCATACTAAGTTCTATGCCCGCAGAGGTCAAGTGATACCAATGCGCGGTTTCTGAAGGCTGATGGTCTTTTTAACATATTTTTTAGATATTTTTCTATAACCTCCACTATTTTACCTCTTCGTTTCTGCCATGGACGTCGTACGAGGCGACTAAGGAATAGGTTAAGACTTAACCTTTAAGTTAAGTAAGTTATGCTTTAGGCTACAGGCTAGCAACCTGTCAATACTGTACCTTTTTCAAGTCTTTCACCAACGTTACAACGTATAATTATGCCTCCCCATAAAATAAAAAAGACCTGATGTATGTATGTATGTTTAATCTAATTATGCCCATTGAAATACGAACTCAACTCTAAAATAGGTCTTTACTTTTAATAAAGTATCTTAACCGCTATTTTCTTACCCTAAAAGTTGTAAGACAAGTCTATCCTCTCTGTATTACAAGCAGCTTTACAAATTACACACATGAACATCCAGCCTTATTCCCTGCGGGGTTGCCAGTAACAAAAACGCTATATGCTTCTATTCTGACTGCTGACTTAGTTTCATCCACATTCACCACCAGTGATCCCTACTTAAAATATTATAAATGCGAAAGTAACTCTGTCTGTTACGCTTTCTCGCTTAAACCTCTCAACCGATTTTGATGAAATTTGGCACAGACAATCTTTAGACCCTGAGAAAGGACATAGGCTAACTTTTATTGCGAAAAAGGTAATGCCCGAAATAACTATTCGCGTCGCGGGCATAGCCAGTAGAAAATATAGCACCCATATAACGTTAGGTTAAAAATTAGGTCGAATTGAGAACCTCCTCCTTTTTGAAGTCGGTTAAAAAGTATCTACATGTTCTATTTTAGTTGGAATAGTTAATTAAATTTAAAGTCAGGAAAATGAAAAACCTGCCTATGCTGTGGAAAATCAGTAAATAACCGGCCAAGTGTCAGTCGCACTCGCGCTCGAAGTTTTACGTACCAATAACTTCAAAGAAAACTCATACAAAAAACGAGAATTTTTTCCAGTTTTTTGTCCGGATCCCTTTGAGCACGTGTCCGACTCTCACTTGGCCGGTTATATTTACCTGATCGAACTTTAATAACCTAATAATAGTAAGTGTATAAAAAGTCTATAAAGTTGATGATCTCTGCTCGCTACACGTGCCTGGTTTCTGATACTACTTATAGAAGTTTGGCTCCGTTTTGTCTGTCAACGATCTAGTTAACGTAAAAAATAAGCCTTATTTTTTTATAACTCCCACAATCATGCAATGAAGAACACTTCAAACTCTTCAACATTTCATTTTACGTCTGTAAATTTATTAAAAAGTTATTCTATCGTTAATTTACACTTGTGTAAACTGGGAAGGTCTTCTGAAGTGCGAATTAAGGTCTCAGTACGGCGGCCATGATTGTGGCACTTTAGCGGACATCTTTATTTAAACTTAAACTTACCACAATATATCAAACATACATTCTCACGCCTGTATTCCCAAGAGGGGTACGCAGAGCACATGAATTCAAAAATTCAGTGACACGTTTAGTAATTTCAGGGTAATCAGATGGTTAAACGTGATATTGCAGTGACAGGTTGCTAGGCCATCGCCCACAATACACTAACCCTTTTCCAGAGTCGACTCCTACGACACCCACGGGAAGAAAGGGGGGAGGTGCTATTCTAACCCTGCACCACACGGGGGACAAACAACATCATCTGTAAAAAATATATAAGTCTAACTACTAACTACTCGTGTGATACAGCCTGGTGACAGACGGATGAAAGCGAAATCTCAGTAAAGGGTCCCGCTTTCACCTTTTGGATACGGAACCCTAAAAAAACGACAAATATCTGGATAGAAAATCTTCTGGAGCAAGAGCCCTGTAACGACACACCTGGGTAGGCAATAGTGACGTCATTCGAAATTTCTAAGCAATAACCTCATAATTTTCTTTGAAACAAAAGAAAGAATATGCGCATATTTTTTTAATAACGTAACTAATGAATAGACGTTACTAATGCTCCTGAAATGCGTCAAAGTAACTAAGTCAGTAATAGTAGATTGTTCAACAAGGGACTAAAACAAGCCATAATGTCACGAGATATTTAGACACCCGAGCATAGCGAGGGTGGCTATAGTTCGAGTGTCATTATGGTTGTTTAGTCTCGCGTTAAACACTCTACTTTTCACTTTGAATGCGAGGAAAAAAAAACGTTCTTTCTGTTATATAAAAAATTACAATACTGATTACAACAAAGCTTTCCATGTACAAATATGTTTTAATCTAACCTAAGAAAAATAAAAAAAAACGCGGTTTTTCTTTTCTTTTACTTTTTTTGTAAAGTGACGCTTTGAATGCTTGCATATTTAGCCAACAGATTTTAACTTTAAACTATTTTTAAGCTTATTATTATTACACTATGCATAATAAAATGTGTTAATAATTATTATAATTAGAATAATTATTATTAAAATGTGTTAATAATTATTATTTTTTTATTAGAAACTGAAACCTACAAATACTTGGGTATGTCACAGTCTTTGGGTATCGTGGATAGTGATATTAAACAGGCGGTATCGGAGCGTTTCTTTTGCCGCGTGACAAAAGTACTAAATAGTCTTTTGTCTGGCGGCAACAAGATTCGAGCTCTGAACGCCTGGGTGATACCACTCCTCACATACTCCTTTGGCGTACTCAGGTGGACTCAGACTGAGCTGGACGCCCTGGATAGAAGAGTCCGTCACCTGCTCACAACACATCGCATGCTGCACCCGCGCTCATCTGTTATGAGACTGTACATCCCGCGGAAATGTGGTGGTCGAGGTATCTTGAATGCCAAAAACCTCCACAACCGCGAGGTGTGCAGCCTCAGGGAATACTTCCTTCACAATGAGTGCAGGATGCATCGCGATGTTGTGGCAGTTGACAGAAACTTCACACCGCTCTCCTTGGCTACTGAGAACTGGCGTAAACCTAAGGTGTTGAGCACGGAAGATCGCATGGACGTATGGAAGAGCAAGGAGCTGCACGGGCGCTTCTACCGGGCCCTACATGGGCCTGATGTAGATTTGCTCGCGTCGGTAAACTGGCTACGCTTCGGCAACCTCTTTGGGGAAACCGAAGGTTTTGTCTGTGCAATTGCTGATGAGGTTGTCAAGACGAATAACTACCGGAAATATATCCTGAAGGACGGTACGGTCGACATTTGTCGGGCATGCCACCGTCCCGGTGAGTCAATCAGGCATATTATTTCCGGTTGTTCTCATCTTGCCAACGGAGAGTACTTGCACAGACATAACCTAGTAGCCAGAATTATCCACCAGCAACTTGCTCTTCAATACGGCCTTGTAGAATCTGAAGTGCCGTATTACAAATACACACCGACGCCAGTTCTTGAGAATGGTCGTGCCACGCTCTACTGGGATCGATCTATTATCACGGACAGGACTATTGTTGCCAATAAGCCTGATATCGTGATAATAGACCGATCACAGCGTCGTGCAGTGCTCGTCGACATCACCATCCCCCATGACGAGAACCTCGTGAAGGCCGAGAAGGACAAACTCAGCAAGTACCTTGACTTGGCTCACGAGGTGACCGACATGTGGGATGTGGATTCGACGATCATTGTACCGATAGTCGTCACAGCAAACGGTCTCATAGCGAAGAGTCTCGACCACCATCTTAGGAGACTCTCGCTAGACGGTTGGCTCAAGGGTCTGATACAGAAGGCAGTACTCCTTGACACGGCGCGCATCGTCAGGAGGTTCCTCACTCTGCAGCCCTAACCGCCGGTAGCTTGGGCCTTGCTCCGCTGCCGACGGCATTCTAGATTAGGTTTTTTATAGTGTGTTTGTTTTTTGTAAGTGCATTTTGTATTTTACTTTTTATATTCATATTGTAAAAATCCTAATCTAAGAAAATAAATGTATACTGAATTATAATGAAACAAATTATTATTCGTAATCAATAATCGTGTTTTGCGAAATTAAATCACTTTTAAAAGTTTTTTTGGCAGAGTAACAATTACCGCCATTTTTAAAGACGTAAAAATAGCCTCATTGACATTTTGAGGTTATTTTTAAGTCTACATATAAAAATGGCGATAATCCTACGTTCACAAACACGGTGACTGGCTGTTTAAGAGGTTTCTAAGGCCAATTAAAAAAATATTACTTTAGCCCCTAGAGCTTAAAAAGGAGTTTTAGGCCCGCTATATAGGGACTAAAGAATCACTTTAAGAGCATGAGAAGTGAAAACACTTTATTGTATACAAAAAAAACATACATACAATCACGCCTATGTTCCCAATCGGGATAGGCAGAGCGTACAAAACGTGACATAGACAAATCATGATCTTGACTACTTCCACACATCCACTTCTAGCATAATTTTAGAATTGATAACAAGTGGAACAGGTATAACAGTGACAGGTTCCCAGCCTGTCGCCTAAAGCTCACCTAAACCCATTTCCTTAGTCGCCTCTTACGACATCCACGTTAGAAATAGAGTGATGTTATTCGATGCACACCACACAGGGGTACAAAAAAAGTCATACAAAAAAAAGCAAGCAGAATGGTAGAGTTTAAGGGCGGAATTACCCCTTAGGGTCTCCCCACATTAGTCAACGCCTTTTCGCCAAAATGCGGGTAGAAAAAGCGTCATGTCAACGCAATAAGGGCGAACAAGGCGTCAATCGGCTCGGCTCGTTCGACCGAGAATGGCCGAGCCAATGCACGTCTTGTTCGCTCTTATTGCGTTGACATAAAGCTTTTTCTACCCGCATTTTGCCGAAAAGGCGTCGACTGGTTTGGTGAGACCCTTAAGGTCAAAGTGTGCCATGCATCTAGTTGCAACAAGCGGAGTGGTTTGCCTATTTCGTCTCTATTGATAGTATTGATTGTACGCTAGCCCTTATTGAATGCCAATTCAATTCGGACCGGGAAATGGCTGGTATCCAAGGATTACATATGCAATCATTATACTTATCTATCTTCACCGACTAACATTGTAAGCCTCACTTGCCTTATTAAATTACCTATTTGGTGTCGGTAAGAATAACACCTCTCAATTTTTTCCGTGGATGTCGTAAGTGGTGACTAAGGATTCAGGTATTCTATAGGCGACTATGACTGTAATACCTCATATTTAAACTGTCGTAAGAGGCGACTTATGCTAAGCGTCCACTTGTCGTATCGTACGCATCGGACGTATCGCACGCAACGGATAGTAGTATTCTTTGTATAGAAACTCATACAAGTGCGTCCACCTGTCCGCATAGTACGCATCGCATTTCGCCATATATCTGATTGAATGCGATGCGTCCGATGCGTGCGATGCGGACCTGTGGACGCCTACCATAAGGAGATAGGTTTAGGTATGCTTAAAGAACGTCACAGACTACGCATATACGATAATATTTGATCTGCGTATAAATGCCATTTTTCCATATGTCGATGTCAAAAGATACCTGACGGTAAATCTGCGCAGTGTGTGGTAGCTCATTGAATCGTATAGGGAGCGATCTTGACAGATATATGTTCTGTAACAGATATCTTACCGTATCTGCTTAATGTGTGACGAGCTTTAGCCTGTCACTATTATACCTCTTCCATCTTTGCAAACCTAAGGCTAAGCGCGCACTACGACTTTTTGTCGCGCGACACGATTTTAAAATAGCGCTCTCCATACTGTTTTTTTCATCATAGTGCGCGCATTGACATGTAAACCCATACGTTGCATTTCTGCGACAAAATTGTCGCGCGACAAAAAGTCGTAGTGCGCGCTTAGCCTAAGACTACGCTAGAAATGGCTGCGAAGCATGAATAATCATGGTTTTATGACACGTTTTGTGTTCTGGCTACCCCATATTACCCCACAGTATGTATTTATATGTAATGTAAATCCCTCGAATCGGTCCGGTCTCCTAGACCCAATCCGATTCCCCGTGTCCGGTTTACTGAGGCAGCCTGGCCACCGTGTTTAAAGACGGACTCGCCCACAGACTTATATCGAAATAGATGACCCAAGTGTATGTACTCCGCGTGCCAAAAGGGAGAGCAATGCTCTTCCTTTGACGCGATATCATTTAGTTTTGTACCACTTAGATTAGATTTAACTGCCTAGAGACAGACAACTTGAATAAGGCGGCGTCACCTTACCACCACCACCACAATCGGTTTCACTCGGACTGTCAGTTCCCATCACTAAAGCGCTCATGTGACTTTGCAGTAGGTAGAGAAAGACTCGGGTGACGTAGAAGTCATGCTCACGCGTTCCTGCGTCACCCACAAAAGCGGTCAAGAGGGCGGTTGGGTTTTAGTGGGTATTCCTCCCCACTCGGGGGAGGTGAGTCCCACAATCCCCCTGGATGTCGCCGCGATGACGCGGCAAAGGACTCAGGGGGGCCAGTGCGTAAATGCATTTCCCAGCCTCAAAAAAAAAAAAAGTTAGAGAAAGACTGGCACGCTTGGTTCTCATAAAAATGCAGGGACTCACGGTATCTATTTCGATATAAGTCTGTGGATCCGTCCCTAGAGCCTAGGGTTATAAATCAGGGGACAAACGGCAAATCTCGGACAATTAGAGGTTATTCGGAGGCTTTGTGGGGTGACGTGACCATCGTTTAGGTCTTCCCGGGATTGGTACCATCTGTTTTTAGGATTCCGTACCCAAAGGGTAAAAACGGGACCCTATTACTGAGTGTTCGCTGTCTGTCTGTCTGTCTGTCACCAGGCTGTATCTCACGAATCGTGACAGCTAGAAAGTTGAAATTTTCACAGATGATGTAAATCTGTGGCCGCTATAACAACAAATACTAAAATCAAAAGAATAAAACTACCCATTTCTCTGTAGATCTTTACGACATCGTTAGGGAGTAAGGTCACTGTGGAGTCTGCAGTGAAGACATACTTACTTACCACCAGAAAAACAACTACTACCGGGTCACTTGTTCACATGTTTTTTTTAATTATTATGGATTGCTGAACGTTACCTTCGCGAGGAGTACGAGCAACTGCCAAAGCTTAAGTTAGGTTTGGAAGTAAACATGGTTTGTCTATGTCTATGTAACGTTATAATGTATATGTATATGTAGTGTTGTAAATATAGGCATGATGTGTATATAAAAAGGCCGAGGCCTGTAGATTTCAAAAAGAAACAAGCCACAAAGGGCACGTTATTTCAATCAATGCCCATAAATTATAACCAAACCTTGTTTGATTGTGGTTAGGGAAGGGCTGTCCCTTATAAATGTCCCTTATAAATGTCCCTTATAAATGTCCCATATAAATATCCCATATAAATGTCCCATATAAATGTCCCATATAAATGTCCCATATAAATGTCCCATATAAATGTCCCATATAAATGTCCCATATAAATGTCCCTTATAAATGTCTCATATAAATGTCCCATATAAATTGGAACGCGTGGACGCACTACCACTAGACCCTTTTACATCTGTAGATGTATCACTCGCGTTTCAGACTCACAATAGGTTTACCAAACCATCTTTACGTCTGGCTGGCTGTATTCTGAATGGGGATGTCGGTAATACAATAAAGTATCGATATACATAATAATATATCATAATCTATATTGTTGAGCATAAAACTATGCTAGAAGTGGCTGCAAAGCGTGATATAGTCATATTCATGGTTTTGTCTATGTCATGTTTTGTGTGTCCCATTCCATTAGGGAACAAAGGCGTGATTGTATATAGGTATGTATATGTATGTAAATTTTTGAAAATATCCATATATCGATATGTCGGTATGATTAAACAGCGTATTTTACGTTGCTAGATAAATTACTCAATAGTCATCATTTTCAATAAATTAAGGATAAACATTTTATAATACTTTATCGAACCAATATTTACCATAAAATTGCTTTTCAGGATTTTTAAATTTCAATAAAAAAGAAACGTTTTTTATACTTTGTCGATACTTGAAATTTTATATCAATACATCGATAAATCCATCTGTCGATATTTTTTCTACAAGCCTATTTCTGGATAAATGTGCTATTTGCTATGTAATCTGGGTTGTCTCTAAATATTGTCCTGTGTGTTATTGTGAACTAATACCTAATACCTAAAACTCGCCCACATGTACGAAGGGGGTGCTCGTTCCAACACTAATGTGCGATAGCGAAAGTTGAGTATGGCAAACGAAGCATAAAAGTAGAATAAATGAGACCGTTAAGAAGTATGGAAGGTGTATCACTGAAAGACAGAATAGGAAATAGTGTGATAAGGGAAAGAGCAAGGTGAAAGTAGATATAGTGAGTAGGATAGAAAAAAGCATGCTTAGTTGGTTTGGTCATTTAGAAAGGATGGATGAAAGATGATTTGTTTTTTATGTAGCTTGTAGGGTAACGGCACCAGTTATGGACGGTTTAAGCTGACAAGCATCAGTGATGGACACTTCATTCATAATTTAAAGACCATAGAGTTGTGAATTGATTGTTGTAAAACAAATGACTTTTCTTTAGTGGGTAGTAAATAAGAGTCATTGTCCATTACTGCTTCTTTGTCCATTACCGGTGACTTTACCCTAGTGTCCCACTACTGGGCAAAACCCTACCCTTTTTCTTTCCATTCGTCTCTGTTTTTGACAAATCTCGCCAGTCTGAATCGCTCCAAACCGAAAGAAGATTTACTAAAAAAAAAGGGGCATGTGGAATAAGTGCAATGGGAGGGGAAGAACATGTATAGGAGATTAATGAGTGTGGATGAAGCCAAAGAGGTAAGTCAGGATCGTAGTAGCAAGTGGAACAAAGTAGTTTCTGTCTACCCCTGTGGGAAAGAGGCATGACTTTCTGTATGTATGTATTTGTAGTTATAACAGCAATAGAAATACATCTGTGAAAATTTCAGACGGACGGATTTCTCAGTAAATAGGTTTTTACCCTCTGGACAAAGAACCGTAAAAATGAATTTTACTTTGATACAATCCTTAATTGAAGTGCCGGAAAATAAGGAGGTCGCCATGATAACAGTTTAAAAACTCTGACAAAGTATGTCAGAGTTTTTAAACTGTTATCATGGCGACCTCCTTATGAACTAAGTGTTCATTTTGCAAAACACGTCAAAGGCTGGAAGTACCAATCCAGACAAAGCCACAGGCAAACGAAATATAATATACAATCAATGGACCAAAGCAAAGCAGTCAATCAGCCAAGCCATCTCAAAACAGATACCGCGGTTTTGGCATGCGCAGAAATTTATGTAAATGAGGAAATACGTATTCATGGGGTCGACGGGCATTAAAACGATACACTTTCGTCGCAGGCGCAGGTTACTCAACAGTTAGATAATGCCAGGGTTACCAGTTTAGAAATTTAAAAAATAAAACTTTTGTCTCATCATCACCATCGTCTTTTATTCAGCCATAAGACTGCTGAACACCTTAGGTGCAGTACCTACAGACGACAGACTGTGCGATCGAGTCTGCGGCGCACAAACAGTCTGCGTGGATTGTATGCATTGTGCGCCGGACTTTTTGCGCGTCGTGTGCGTTACTGCATATAATGCCATAGGTTCTATTTTCACAGATTAAAAAGTCCGTCGCGGATAGTCTGTCGTCTGCGCAGGGCTTTAGACTTCCTTAAGTATCTTGGAAGCCTGCATCTAGTGTCTTCCAGCGACCTTTGTAAGATCTGTCCATCTTGTAGGTGGAAGTTCTAAGTTGCGCTTCCTGGGCCGTGGTTTCCTCTTAAGCATTTTTTTCCCCCATCGGCCTACCCCTCTTGGGAATACAGGCGTGAGAATATGTATGTATGTATGTATGTATCGGCCGTCTGCTCTTCGTGTAGTGTATCGCGTCTACACTTCTCAATCTTAAAAACCCTAAAAAATATTGAACATCGTAGTATGTGCAATGAACTCAATCAGTTTCTAAAATAATTACGGGTACTTCAATGCCTTAGTATCTACATTCACAAAAAAAAAAAACATTCAAATGACGTACAAAAATGGCGGCAACACTGAATAGGTACACAAACAATTGCTCATCGGCGTAACAGGCGCCCGTCGCGCCGCTAGCAGCGTCCACCTCGTGTTCCAAATTTGAAATAGTTTATTTTCTTCTTTGAATCGTCATTTGTTTTAAGACGTTCGAAATTTAAATGTATTATAATACTAGTTTTCACCCGCAGCTTCGCTCGCGTTAAAGTCAGGATTACACCGAAGAGATTTGCAATTACTGGAATAATATTAAGTACGTAATCCGGAATGCTCCATACAAACTTCCACTCCTCATTTTAGGGAAGTGGGGAGTTATGAAGCTCCATCCCTTCAACTATCTTTACCCAAAAAATCATGGAAATCCGTCGCTCCGTTTAGCCTTGAAAGACGATCAAACAAACAAACACACTTTTCCATTTATAATATTTTATATTGTATGGATTATAATGCTACCGTAGGACACAGGTTTCCACAGGCCATTTGCCTGTTACGTCGGAACATCATTTATGATTTAGATGTAGGTAAACTAAACCTAAAATGGACCAAAAGGCAGCGATCTCTCTTCAAACAATGTTTCCCCTGGGACATGAATGTCTGCCCCTTAGTCACCAGAAGAGTTCTGAGGCTTTTTAACAGAGATGCTTTCTCTGTTGACACTATTGATAACTTCTATCGAAAGATTGATCTTTTCATTAGGAACAAATCAACATTTATTAACAAATCAATGACCTAAAACCTCAATAAAGGCCTCTTTGTGCAAACCTAGCTGTCACCGAAACTACGGTACCTTCACAGACCTATATCGAAATAGATACCGCGAGTTACTGCATTTGTATGAAACCCAAGCGTGCCACTTTTTCTCTACTTACTGTGACGTCACATGAGCGCTTTAGTGATGGGAAATGATAGAGTGAAACCAATTCAAAGGGTGACGCCACCTTATCCAAGTTGTCCTGTCTTTAGGAAGTTAAACCTAATCTTAGTAGTACAAGACTAAATGAAATCGCGTCAAAGGTAGAGCATTGCTCTCCCTTTTGGCACGCGTACATGCACTTGGGGGGCGTCCATAAATT
>BHDV01029609.1:132101-182947 GCA_005406045.1 Adoxophyes honmai
CTCATCTAATCTCACGTTTTGGTCACGGCAAATATTACGCTATTTTTTTCTTGTTTCAAACAAACAAAAAAACTACTATTTTGGTCCATTTAATCCAGATGCCTAAGGTCTTATAAAGCGAAGTGAGTATGGAGTATGTGGATGGCGCTTTACGTTTGACACTTCATGAGTGTATCCGAACGAAGAAAAATTTAAGTTTTTTTTTAAGTTACCTACGTCTTCATTTTTTTTTTTACAATAACATTTTTAAAAATCTCACGTGAGATTTGGGGGGTGGGGGAGGGGGTTGAATAAAATCTCACGACATCTCACCAAGGGCGGTGCGAGGGTCAGAAAATTGAAAAAAACACCTCACGTAATTTATGGACGCCCCCTTGAGTCATCTATTTCGATGCAAGTCTGTGGGTACGTTACACGTTTCAAAGGTGACGACCGCAAACGTTAATTGGTAGAATTGGTAGTTGGTACACTGCAATTTCGGGAAACCGTTCGGTATAGAGAAACAGGCTTTAATCATTATAACATCTACTGTATGATGAGTTTTGATACGGCACTGTTCGCGTTATGTAAAGGGCGCCAGATACATTGGGTGCCGGATACATTGGGTACCGGGAATAATGGGTGCCATATACATTGGGTCAATAATAGGGATGCCACGAATATTCGGCTACTATTCGGTATTCGGCCTATTCAGCCACTTTTCTTGGTATTCGGTATTCGGCCGAATAATACGTTCTATTTCGGCCGAATACCGAATACCAAATCATAGACAAAAGACACCACATTACATGAGATTTGTATTTATTACCAAATTACAATAGTTTAACTTAATAAATGAAATTTATCAGTGGTAAGTTGTGATGGATAAAACAAGCGCTTTTTAGCATTTGATGGTAGCAAACGATTACGCTTTTCATCGTAAATTATACCAGCTTCAGAATACACGCTACTCCCGAGAGAAGAAAGATAAAATTTAGCAAATTTCGAGAGGTTTGAGTTTTTTTCTTTTGCTTATTTAATTTATAATTTGTCAACGTAGACGTAGACGTTGTGGACGTGCACTATATCCGCTGCCGTGGCGCGTAGCTCCACATAATGGGTCACGAATTGGTCCGAAACATGTATAGCTGATCCCGTATAAAAAACGTGAGTAGATCCGTTTATTTCACTATTCACGACTTGTTGTATTATGCTTTACAGTCTTTACACGCGGATACGGATCTGAATACGGATATTTAGAGTCAAGATCCGCGGATACGGATACGGATACGGATTTTTATTTTCTTATTCATTTGGTGTCAGCACCCGCTGCCTTAAAACGATAGTTGACATTACGCTCGCCGCAATGTCAGACAGGACATGTTTTGACTTGCATTGCGCGGATAGTTACTTTTGTTTTGGTTATAAAAATCTATCTATCTAGATGCCTGCAATCTAAAGGTGCCAAATATTTGAATTAAATACATAAAAATACTCTGAATGGATTTTAATAGTTTTTTTAATTCTACCTCAGAACTTGATAAAGATCCGTAATAGATCCGCTCGAAAAGTAACGGATACAGATACGGATACGGATTTTTCTTTTCCGTCGGATATCCGCGCGGATACGGATACGGATATCCGGAACATCACTAGTTATAATCATGGTTTTGTCTATGTCACGTTGCGTGTGCTCAGCCTACCCCTATTGGGGACATAGGCATGAGTGTATGTGTTTATATCAAGTTGTTTCTACATAAAAATAAAAAGTATTTAAAGGGGCTCCCATAGAAAAAGCCTTGTTTTTTAGGGTTCCGTACCCGAAGGGTAAAAACGGGACCCTATTACTGAGACTTCGCTGTCTGTCCGTCTGTCCGTCCGTCTGTCTGTCACCAGGCTGTATCTCACGAACCGTGAGAGCTAGAGAGTTGAAATTTTCACAGATGATGTATTTCTGTTGCCGCTATAACAACAAATACTAAAATTAAAATAATTATAATAATTAAGGGGGGCTCCCATACAAAAATTCTGATTTTTTGCAGTTTTTGGTACGGAACCCTACGTGCGCGAGTCCGACTCGCACTTGGCCGGTTTATTGCAGTTTATGGGACCCTTCGAGTCCGAGTCCAACTCGCACTTGACCGGTTTTGTATCATTTATTTACTTTATTTACTTTCAGCTATCCCGTTGCCTGTAATCAAATCTTGAATGTTAAATTCGATCCACTTTCCCGTTTCCGATTGAACTGAATTTTGTACACTTGTGTAAATCGAATGACATTGCAATAATCTGGTAGCAGATTTCAGTCTCCGATGGAGGGAACTCTTCAACGGTTGGTCTGATCGACTTGAAATTTGGTGCACGTAAACTACGATGGATGCCAATGAAGCACATACATACAATCATACTATGGGCGTTATCAGCTATTTCTGACAACGGTTATTTAACCGATATTTGGTTTCAATATCGATATCAATAACCGTTGTCGAATATCGGTATGCGTAGCGGAACGTATCCAATAGAACAGTTGGTATTGGTTATTACCCGTTGTCACCTGCTAATATTCGCGCTATCTCTTTTTTACGTCCTGAGTTTCGCTTTTAAAGAGTAAGATAGCATAATTATTTTTAAGTTGTCTCGGTTATTGGCAACTGACAACTAAACTAACGACCAACGGTGATCGCATAGGTAGCTTGTGGTTAGTAGACCGGTATTTATTTGGTAGCTGATAACCGCTACTAGAGGTGATAGCGCAGTTACGTTAGTTATTGGCTTGGCAACCGTTTTTAGTTACGTTACGGTATAGCGGACGCATCTCTGATACAATCACGCCTGTGTTCCCAAATGGGGTAGGCAGAGCACAGTCGGCAAAAAAAAGTGTGTTAAGTCTTTTAAATGTTAATTAGGACATAATCCTGATGCATTAATAACCTCTTCTACTCTGGCTTGTCCATCGATCATTGCTCCAATCACAGTCGAAAATAGCCCTTAACTCGACGTCGTAAAGTCGAAAATGCGCGCAGACCTTTTAATCAGGCGGAATTATTCTAAGCACGTACTGGCTTCCGTTGTCAGAGACAACAACCCTCGGACTGAGTACGATAAGGTTCTACAATATGTCCGGGAACCCCCAAAAAGCGACCTTATTCTGTTAACCTGTGGGTTTAGTTTGACCGTTTGAAGACGTGACAGGATTGTGTGAAACGTGTAAATCTGGTCCGGCCGAGGCTTTTCCAAAATGGCTGAAGTAGTGCAAATGACAGATTAGGGCTCTGTCATAATGAGGATGGAAAATAAATTTACAGTCAAAAGCCAAACTTAAGCGTGTCACACACTAAGCAATACGGTAAGATATCTGTCACTGAACAGATATCTGTCAATATCGCTCCCTATACAATTCAATGAGCTAACACACACAGCGCAGATTTGCCGTCAAGTATCCGTTGGCACCGAAATATACACACATACTAGCTTTCCGCCCGCGGCTTCGCCCGCGTGGAACTCGGTTTTATTGCGATATAAAGCACAACTATAAGAAAACTTCTCGTTTCAAACGACACAGCGCCATCGATCTATCATCTATCGATCAGTTATCGATTGATATCGATCTATCATCGATCGATATCGATCTATCAAGCAAACTATATTTTTGTTTTCCCTCGGGAACATCAATTTTTTCCGGGATAAAAAGTAGCCTATGTCACTCTCCGTGCCCTAAACTATCTCTACCTAAAAAATCACGTCAATCCATCACTCCGTTTAGCCGTGAAAGACGGACAAACAAACAAACAAACAAACAAACAAACACACTTTCACATTTATATATTGGTAAGGATTCTCACGCCTGTATTCCCAAGATATTATGATAGATCGATATCGATCGATGATAGATCGATGGCGCTGTGTGTCGTTTGAAACGAGAAGTTTTCTTATAGTTGTGCTTTATGCCGCAATACAACGGTTATATATCCGAGTTCCACGCGGGCGAAGCCGCGGGCGGAAAGCTAGTACATACATATTCTCACGCCTGTATTCCCAAGAGGGGTAGGCAGAGCACATGAATTCAAAAATCCAGTGCCACGTTTAGCAATTTCAGGGTAACCAGATCAGATGGTTAAATGTGATATTGCAGTACCGAAATATTATCGTATATATTATATTATGCGTAGTCTGTGACGGGCTTTTGGGTGCTTATGTCGGAGCCAACTGACCTATTTCCTTAGTCGCCTCTTACTAACACGGGAGAAATGGAGGGGTGTAATTCAAACCCGACACAACACTGTTACTGTTTTATGTGCAATAAAGAGTCATACAATACGTGTTGAAAATTACCGGATAACTCACGTTAAATAAATCGAGTTTAGCTCGACATGTTTCGGACTAATTCGTAGCCCTTCATCTTCAGTAGTTCGCGTTTGGCAGCAGCAGCAGCCGCGGCTCCTAGATGAAGGGCTACGAATTAATCCGAAACATGTCGAGCTAAACTTGATTTATTTAACGTGAGTTATCCGGTAATTTTCAACATGTGTGAGTCTCACGGTAGTTTAATGTATAAGTCATACAATACAATACTTATTATTTCGCAGACTGTCCACACGGCTCAGACTTTGAGAACCCTAGTCTAAACTGAGATAGACAACTTGAAAGTTCCTTTGAGTTTGGCAGAATAGCATAGATAATAGACAATTTAGCTAACAGTCTTGTAGGATAAACATTTGTAGTTTGAACATGCTGCCTTTGGGACTATGTTACTGGAGGTAGCGGTAAAACTATTACCAACATTAATTAAAAATTAAAAACACCCCCAACGAGCCCCAACCCAATGGGTTTACTGAACGTGTAAACATTCTTATCGCACCAAACAAATGACCTGATGATCTTGAAGACTTTAACCGATTTCCACCAAACATAGCTAAGAACACTCTCGACTGATATATCTTTCAAACAAAAAAAACCGCATTAAAATCGGATCATCCGGATACGATGCCACACACAGACACATATACATTTACACACACACACACACACACACACACACACACACACACACACACACACACACACACACACACGTCAAACTTATGACACCCCGTCGTTTTTGCGTCGGGGTTTAAAAACAGATAGGAACAGAGATAGCCTTATATCGAAGTACCAATGCTCGACGCCTCAACGCCCAATAGGACCCATCTGTCACCTGTCTTACAATGGCGTGAGGTTGCAAGACTTGCAAGTGCCAAGTATTGGGTCAGTGTCGAGCACGGGGACGTTTACCTTACTGCGAGTTCCTGCATTTGTATGAAAACCAGTTCCAAATATACTTGCTATCTTCACTTATTACTATCCCGCGGGAACTACACATTTTCCGGCATAAAAGTATCCTGTGTTAATCCAGAGGGTCAACTTCCTGTCCAACAAATTTCATCGAAAACGATTCAGTAGTTTTTGCGTGAAAGAGTAACAAATTTACATGCATCCCAACATACATTCTTACCAAATTTCGCTATAGTACCTATAATGTTAAATAGTATTTACTATGTCAAGATCTCACTGACTGTCAACTGTTCCTTTGCCTCTCTTTCTAACTGCAGCAGTGTGAAAGAGACCGCTATAAAATGGTTAGCGATTTTCCAGTCGCCTAGCGAAGCTCTGTCTGTATCTCTGTGTATGGAATAAGTTACAAACTTTTCCGTGTGTTGTAATACCTCAACATTTCTTCCGTGGGTGTCGTAAGAGGCGAAAGGAAATAGGTTAAGGTTCATTTTAGGCGACAGCCAAGCAACCTGTCACTATTCACCTTTTAAGTTACAGCCAAAAATAGGCTAGTATTGACTTTGAATCGTGAAATAGTTACGATTTTTGTCTATGTATCGTTTTGTGTGCTCTGCCAACCCCATTTAGGAATACAGGCGTGATGTATGTAAGTTTTAAACTCTTGCAAGTATTTTCATTAAAGGCTATCTTAATATTTTTGTCGTTATAGCATAGAAAAATCGAGGCTTTGTCTATGTACAGTTTCGTGTGCTCTGCCTACTATTCCAATAAAAAAAACAACTCAATGCAAGTTCGCCTACTTTAATTTCTAATCGCAGTTTGATTTGTTCGGAACTCGGCAGTACATGTAAACAATCATAGATGGCATTAGCTGTAGGTTTCAACATGTTAACGTTATGTTCCCCTATTTTATTAATAATTATCAATCAAAAGGTCCTGACTGTAGGTTGTTTTTGTACTGATTGATAAGACTAGTTATTTTTTATAGACGTGTTCTTATGAATTCCAGTAAGGATACGTTCTAATCTCTGTTCTCAATTTATTTTAAGATTTGAATCTACGTACTTTCAAAACCTAACGCACTTTTAAGTAAACACAATGAATTGGTTTCACGCGGGCTGTCAATTCCCATCACAAAAGCGCTCAATGTGACGTTACAGTAGGTAAGAAAAAGTGGCACGCTTGGTTTTCATACAAATGCAGGAACTCGCGGCAACTATTTCATGTTAACACGTTCGACGCCGATGTCACAGCGTCTGTGATCAAAAAAATCTTACTCCTATGCCAGTGACACATATCTGTGACCATGTTATTCGTACTCCTGGCCACGATAATTTCGCCCGGCATAGCTTAAGGGCTCAGTGAAACGCTGCCGGAGTCGAACGTGTCAAATCGCTTCAGCTTATGCTCTGTACCTCCGCTTATGCCACATCCGCTGGGAAGTGCAAGTCTATGCGCTATGCGTCCGCCATTTTAAGATTATAACGTTACTTGTGACACAAAGGGATAGACTTGTGAATGGAAGTTTGGTGCCAATTTAAAAGCAGCGGTGTTGCCTAAAGGGGAAATAACACTTAGTCGTTCTAAAGCGGCCTCACGAGGCTACTACTACTGCGTCGCTTTACGTCATCATTACACTAGGGCAGGGATCGGCAACCTGCGGCTCGCGAGCCACATGCAGCTCTTTGGATGTGAGGCTGCGGCTCTTTAGCTCCATTCGCATTTTTCTTATGAATAAATAGATTAGTTTTTTATCACAAAACTTTATTTATGAAAGTATAGAGGCTATTGATTGTTGGCAAGATTGTTTTTGTGGCTCTTTAAAAACTTGATATTTTGTAAATAGTAATTTTTCGCGCTTCCGACTCAAAAGGTTGCCGACCCCTGCACTAGGTACGACAAATGGCACGCGCAAGTATGGTTTGAAAATACGCACCACATTCAAAAATCTCGCCGCGCTCAGTACAACCCGATTGAAACTTTACCTTTTTGTAGATCCGCAACATCCCTAATATTAGGTATATTGAATTTTCCCGTATGGTGCCGGGTTAGAATAGCACCTCCTCCTTTCTTCCCGTAGGTGTCGTAAGAGTCGACTCTGGGAAAGGGTTAGTGTATTGTGGGCGATGGGCTAGCAACCTGTCACTGCAATATCACGTTTAACCACCTGGTTACCCTGAAATTGCTAAACGTGGCACTGGATTTTTTGAATTTATGTGCTCTTCTTACTCCTCTTGGCAATACAGGCGTGAGAATATGTATGTATGTATGTATATTGAATTTCAGAAGTATTCCAATTGACCGTTTAAATGTGTCTGCCACCTTGATTTGCTATATCTTACATATATTTTTTGACATCGTTTTTGACTATTTGTTAAGAATTTCTGTTCTTCTAATAGATGACTAAACGACGGTATCAGTGTACTCTTCAATTTTTATAGAAAAGTGTCCAGATGAATGAGACGGTTGTAACGCTGTAATAAATGCCCCCTGACGAAACCTTCCCACCTACTCTAGCACAAAACAGGTAGGGACAGAAGTCAAACTCCATGCAAAGTACCATCGCGAACAGGGATTGTTGAGCCACTTACCTATGTTTGTAACTTGGTCGTGTAATACTAATCCCATAGCTGACATCTAGTCTGTCACATCGGTCATTGATTACACGTCTCAATTGCGAACAGTGGCAAGTGGCTCAACAATCCCGGTTCGTGACTGTACAAGACACGTCACACAGACGTGATATGTCGGACCAGTTGGGACCAGTCCGAGCGCGGCGTTTGTGAACAATTCTGAAACCTTTCAAGAGTAACTACCGGGACTGTGAAATTGTATAAAGTAACTTAAATAAATAATAGTATCTTAGAATGTAACGTCGCAATTGAGGTGGTTGGAAGAGGAAAACGGACCTGAGGACAGTGTTGAGTGGCGTGCCATAGGAGATACCTATGTCCAGCAGTGGACATTATAGGCTGATGATGATGAATTTAAGTAATAATGACACTAAAGTTAAAATGTTTTGCATAATACTATCAATAAAAATCAAACTAGACACAAGTGCCACTACCACGACAGTTTTACATGCATACGCCATAATGAGGATGATGATAGGATTAAAAATATATAATTCTAATTAGGTAGTCCCTAAGTTAGATTATGGAAAAAAATGAGACACATATTTTTTAGTTATCAAATAATTAAACATCGACAAAGGCACAGATCGTCAAACTTCCTGAATGGGGTTCGTGACGTCACGTTTGAGTAAAAATCAGTACAATTTTTACTCAAACGTGACGTCACGCGAAAGTTTTAGGCTCTGTATTATCGTCTTTTTTCGTCTGTCAAAAAAAAAAAAGTGTACAATATTTTTTTGTAATCTATCTGACAGACTAAATAGTTTTTTTTGTCAACTAGCCTATTGTCATCCCTGGCAACCGACAAGCGTAGGTATGAAAAACAAAACATACTTACACTTGATTAACTTCTGCCCGTATCTCTCCTGTGACACCCCGCATACTTTCTTAACTCAAAAGCGGGGCCAAAAATTGTTATCCAAACAAAAGGGTTACCGGGTATAATGGGCCTTCTAAATTATTTATCACGTTACACTCTCGCACGATGTCCAAGGCCTTTATAACTCTCAGGGGCGTTTCCTAAAGGGTGCACACCATTCATGTACATACATTATGTCACCGGAAAATAACACATTCCGTAAGTTTATAAATTTCCTAAAAAAATTCAGGAAATTTATAAACTTCCGTAAGATTCCAAACGACAGACAAATTGTATTATACGGCCGCATTTTCGTAAAATAATCAATTTAGGTACGTTCGGTTAGGTTAGGTTAGATTATGTTAGTTTAGATCAGATTAGGTTTAGTTATGTTAGATTAGGTTAGGTTAGGTTAGATTATATTAAATTTTGCAAAAATGAGGGCGTAGAAACATTTTTTGTCTCCCGTTTGGAATCTTACGAAAGTTTATAAACTTCCTAGGAAATTTATAAACTTACGGAATGTGTTATTTTCCGGTGACACATACATCATCACGCCCGTATTCCCAAATGGGGTAGGCAGAGCACACGCGATGTGCCTCATCATAAATGGGGCCTAAAGCTGCTTTGCTTCCCAGAGTGCTTCCCAGAGTGTAGCACAGTCTTTACTCAGGACTGCATAATGATTTGCCTTTATATGCGTCCCGCAGTCCCACTAGTGGGATTGGACAGCCTTGCTTGTATAGAGATCTCGCTTTTACGTCCCGAGAGGTTTATACGGAAGCTTAGAAGTGGAGGTAGAAACTTTGTGAGCTTTTCTTATCTAGATATCAATGGAGATCGTGAAATCCATCCATAGAACCTATAGAGAAACAATGTTCGCAACCCCGGTCCGCAAATAGTTTGTTGATTTCAACATACTAAACGTCACCGTCACTGTCACAGAAACTGTACAGAGCCAATAACCGTAGAGAAAAAGGCACTAGCGTTACGCGCGATCTTGGACCGGCCAATAAGAGCACAGCGATCACTTCAATTGTTTTGCGGAATAATTTCCGAACAACCAAGATGACATTTTAGTACTCTATAGGTTCTATCCTCAATGGTAAAATCACACAGCAAAGCACACGGAACGTCACGTATTAAAACCTTGATTATTTCACGGTATGTAGCCCGTGTGGTGCCGGGTTATAATAGCACTTCCCCCTTTCTTCCCGTGGGTGTCGTAAGAGTCGACTCTGGAAGAGTTAGTGTATTGTGGGCGATGAGCTAGCAACCTGTCACCGCAATATCACGTTTAACCATCTGGTTACCCTGAATTTGCTAGACGTGGCATTGGATTTTTGAATCCATGTGCTCTGCCTACCCCTCATGGGAATACAGGCGGGAGAATATGTATGTATGTAGCCAAAGCTAAAAAGGTTTAAATAACAGATGAAAGAGGTATAATAGTAGCAGGTTGCTAGCTTGCCGTGGTTTTTTTGTAAAGTAAAGTGTTTACTTACTCAAAAAGGCATACCTACATAAATGTTAGTTTAATGTTACTGTTACTACATCCACGTGTTCTAACATTGACATTGACATTCTAATCCGACACCACACTGGTAACACAGGGTCTACTATGTATAATTATTGGCTATTTAAACCCTTAACTTTTGTCTTATCCTAAAAAGAGAACTATAATTTCCTTAGCCGCCTCTGACGACATCCACGGAAGAAACGGAGAGTACTCTAACCCCGACACCACATGTGAATCAAAGAATCCGCAAAACAAGTTCAAGACACGTCGCAAATCAAGGGAAACGTTCATGAATATTTTATTATTAATACATTTACTAGCCGAAGCCATTTGAAGCGAGATTTGCAGCTTCTCCGTTATTTTATTTACTTATTCAGGGTTATAGCACCCTTTATACCCGTAAGATACCGCTATAAATATACCGACAAAATCCACAGGCTGAGATAAAAATAATTCAAACTTTAAGGCATTGACGGTCAGTTTTTCGCGTTAGAACTGACGTCAATTATAGTACATTGTGAAACTAGGAAACTAAATGGGAATTTCCTTTAGTGCCCGTGTTACACACAATGATTTTCATCACATTTGCGAGGAAAAAATAAAAATTAAAGAAAATGTATGACATCACGTCACCTCACCTCGCAATTTCGCTTGCGCTGTCACTGCTGTCAAGTGCTGTCAGTGCGTTTAGGTCTATCGTCACTCTTTTTTAACCATATACCACAGACAAGAACTGTTTCGTACAGAATGCGAGTGGTCATACACTGAGGGTCATACAGCCAGATTCTGCCAAAAAGGTTCAAACAAATTTACAAAAAATGCATGTTAAAAACGCGTTGACATACATCCAAAGGATTAAATTAATACAGTTTCATAATGCATACATTAATTTTGCATTTAAAAATTGGCACTTGTAACCTTCTTAGTCTAAACTAACGTGCCTATACTAACTTTTGCAACTTTTAAAACTAAACTTTTCCTCCCATAGGATGTAATGATAACTCCCGCGGTTACTATTTAGGGCTTTGTCCTAAAGGATACGCGCATGTAACACCATTGACGAGCATGTGTGATGAAAAAAAATTGACCTTGTCGAATCATCCAGAGTTTTAACTGACAACGCGCACGAAAGTTTCGGTGTTTAAATACAACATGGCGCATCGCGCCACACTGCCCGTGAGTGGCTTCTATAAAAACAGGAGCCTATTTAGCTAAAAGTACCAATGCGCGACGCCTCAACGCCCAGTAGATGACACCCATCTGTCACCTGTCTTACTGTCTGTCTTACTATGACATTAGGTTGCAAGTGCCAAGTATTGGGTCAGTGTCGACAGAGTTACTTTCGCATTTATAATATTAGTAGGGATGGAACAGGCTCTTAGACAGACGGCGTCAAATCAAGCTTTTACGAAAACTGGGAAAAACGCTTTTATTTAAATGTCACCTCTAGTGTACTTGACCCCGAGCGGGAACGGCAAGCAAAGAATCAATATTGCCTCTGGAAAGGGTGAATATTTCAGCATTGAGATATACTAAGTACTGATTCATTTGGTTGTGTTGGGTCGAAACATAATACAAAAGTCAAACAAGTTTAGTATGTTTCGCTTTTTAACCGACTTCAAAAAGGAGGAGGTTCTCAATTCGACCTAAATTTTTTTTATTTTTTTTTTATTTTGTTTTTTTTATTTTTTATTTTTTTTTGTGTGTATGTTACTCGATAACTCGAAAACCCGTGGACCGATTTTCAAACTTTTTTTTTTAATCGAAAGGGTATAACTCGAAATTGGTCCCATTGGCACGACACCAGGATCTGATGATGGAATCTTGGAGAAATCGAGGGAACTCTTCAAATTTTATATGGAGATGTACGGCGTTTTCGGTAATTTGTTGATCAAGTCAAGATTTTACATTCAGTAAACAGAATACTTTCAAAATATAGCTAATTTGAAGTCTGTTTTTTTTTGTTTAAAATTATCTTATCATAGCCACGTTCGGCGGCCGCGGGGTGTTATTTGTACATATTAGGTACAGTATTACCAAACAAAGAATGCTTCACGATATACCTGCGTAATAAATCAGTTTTGTGGCGTGGGAAACTTCGATCTACCAATGATAAAAGAGATTTTTTCGCGCGCTGAACACTTGCGTTGTGATTGGTTATTGATTGAAGTCTCAGACCGATGACCTTTGACAGGTGTCTAGCAACCCAGCGCCAAATGCGTCGAGTAGCCAAACTAAAGTGTGTGCATAACAAGCAAAATTGTGCCCAGAGCGTTTGTGAATAAAGATCAATATAAATAAATTACTCGTTCGGCTACTCTCGGATATCGTTCTGCGCTACGGTAACAGCCGATGTGACTTATTTTCTTGGGAATACTGTATATACCTACACATAAAACTATCATGGTACTTAACAAAAAATAAACAAGTATTTTGGTGGCTCCCCTCACTTAGAACTGACGCTTTCATTTTATTTTGTCATCAAACCCTTAAATGAGGTAGATATCTATGGATAGATCTTAAGAGGTTTTTTTTTCTAAACTGAATAGTTGGCGCTAGAGATACTTCCAAAGTGGTAAAATGTGTCTTTCCCCCTCTTACATCTAAAGTAAGAAAAATAAAAATATGAAACGAGATCTAGTCAGTAGTTTATATTTAAGTACATATCATTAACCTAGTCAATGGTATGGAACCAATGGTGCGCGAGTTTGACTTGCATTTGACCGGCTTTATAATGCTTTATTATTATACAATGTGCTACAGCTACAGGATTCATGTTTTCTAATGTAGACCATATGCATATTGTATCGAGACGCATAGTATTTATTGAAGTATCTTCTCTCAAACTACGAACATCTTCACCATTTATACATACATACATACATACTGTCACGCCTCTTTCCCACAGGGGTAGGCAGAGACTACTTTGTTCCACTTGCTACGATTCTGACATATTAGTCTCCTCATACATGCTCGTCGGTTTCGGGTACTCTTGACCTGACCTGTTTCTAGAACGTCCGCGATTTGGTCACGGAACGTCCGTCTAGGTTTTAACCTCCCACTGCACCCATCCACATTCCCCGTATAAATTTGTTTAGTCAATCTTCTATCATCCATCCTCTCTATATGACCAAACCAAACCATTTATTTAACTATAAATACTGTTGTGCTAATGGCATTTTCGAGTAGACTACCGATCGCGCTTTGATAATATCTAATATCCCAATATCACAATTTTAGTAGGTGTCTTAGACTTCACTATGGCAACTAACGAGCGACGGCTGATTGACTACATAGCCTAAGATCCCGCCATACAACGACCTTCGCCGAGCTGGTTAATGGATAAAACACATTTTTAATTGGACACAGTTGGCTCCTACCACACGGCGTATTTAAGGCCCTTAGCAGACAAACCGTAGATTAATTACATACACACATACATATTCTCACGCCTATATTCCAAAGAGGGGTAGGCAGAGCACATGAATTCAATAATCTAGTGCCACGTTTAGCAATTTCATGGTAACCAGATGTTTAAACGTGACATTGCAGTGACAGGTTGCTAGCCCATCTCCCACAATACACTAACCCTTTCCCAGGGTCGACTCTTACGACACCCACAGGAAGAAAGGAAGAGGTGCTATTCTAACCCGGCACCACACGGGATAATTAACAGATTAACTAATTCATATTTGTATGTTAATAAATATGAAGCGCATATACGCCCTTCAAACGATATTCGAACGCAAACTATTAATCCTAAGCACACAGGGTGATCGTGAAACGCGCGTCTATGCCTATAAGTGCATATAATTCCATAGGTTTTCACCGACTAAAAAGTCCGTCGCGGATAGTCTGTCGTCTGCGCAGCGTATTATAAGCGCGTTAATTGCGCGTCGACTGCGCGTTTTATATGCCGTGTTCCGGTTTTTAAATAATAGATCGTGGGTAAGAAAAGTAATCTTCAGTTTGCCTTCGATAAATTACGTTTCGCATTTGCTTACTTGTACTTTTCAGTCGATTTAGCGATTTGTTGCATGAAATATGTTGCGAGAAAACAGCTAGAACCGTTTATCATTCCGGACGGCTTGTAGCGGCAGGGCGCGAGTAGGTACCTACCGTTAGCGAAATTTTGACGATCGAAAGACGCCACTATTTACCACTAAGGGCGCTTGTGCACTACAGTGAATTTTACGGTCCGGCTTTTTACTTGAGGTCTCGTCTCGCTTGCTCTTCCATTAAATAGTATTGACGTGAGCGGGACGGCGCGACAGACTGTAAAAACCCGGACGGCTGGACCGTAAAATTCATGGTAGTGTACAAGCGTCCTAACGTTGCGGCGCCGTAACTTAAACGTTGCGTCGGCGCTGCGTACGCGTACAAGAGATGCGGGCCCTTCATCATCATCATGTCAGCCATAAGACGTCCACTGCTGAACATAGGCCACCCCTTTAGTCTTCCATTACCTACCTGTTGGAAGTGACCTTAAGCGGGCTAGATGTCGAAATAAAATTGAGACTGAAGTGGTCCTAAGCCGCAAAATCATAACATAACCATTTGCACTGGTTTCCTATGACGCCATCTAGTACGGCATTAAATAAACTTACAGCAGAAAAACTGGTCAGGTACGAACTGCACACGCGTTTGAAGGGTTAGTATTAAAAGCTGCAATAGATCACGTTTGGAGCCCCCCTTAAATACTGATTTTATTTTAATTTAATTTTACTTTTAAAATAGACACAACTAAATATTCTGTAAATAATTATATCGACCCAAAAACACCAAAAAATCACGATCGTTGTATTTGAGCCCCCCGTAAATAATATTTTTGCTTCATTTTCAGTATTTGTTGTTATAACGTAAACAGAAATACGTAATCTTTGAAATATTCATCTGGTTCGCTAGCACGGTCCTTGAGGCCTAGTGTCGTGGATAGATGGATGGACAGACAGACGGACAGCGAAGTTTTACTTTTTAGTTTTACAGAATAGGGTCCCGTTTCGTCTTTTGGGTACGGATTCCTAACAAACGAACCATAACAGCCCCGTTTGGTCTCATATTGCTATCAATATAACAATTTAACCTTTTTGAGGGCCACAAAGGTTTTTCGGCTTACTCGCCGCCATCATACTTACAGTTATATGCTTTCACCCTTTTATTGCCTAACGGGGCTGTAAACGTTGTAAGTGAAATATCAGATGTAGAAACATAGGAATGGAACTTAGGCTACGTTCACACGGCTTTGTCCTGAACGTGTTTTTGCAATCCTTTTTTTAACGTATAGTCAACCTGGTGTTCACATGGTAAATTTTTATTCGTGTAAAAACAAATAGCCGCAGTTTCTACACTGTTGTCACAGTGAGTAAACGTCACTGAATAAATAAATAAATAAATAATAAATAAATAAACATCACTGGACAATTTTTACACCAATCGCCTAGTCCCAAAGTAGGCAATTTAATGCCTGTGTTATGGGTGCTAGACAACGGATAAACTTACTTATATACTGATAAAAACCCAAGACTCGAAAGCAAACATTCGTATTCATCATACAAACATCTGCCCCGACCGGGGATCGAACCCGGGACCTTAAGCTTCACAGTCAGGTTCTCTAACCGCTAGGCTATCCGGCCGTCAATGAGAATGGATCCACGGTTGGTTGTACATACTTTTATATTGGGATCGAAGGCGTTAACGGTTCCGCCACCGACAAAACAGAAAGTTTTGGGTACATTTGGGTATCAAGAATCTGTGCAAACGATCACATTTGAAAAATTATTCGAAAGTCTTAAAATCGGTATTCGATAAAAAAACGTATGACGTCGTGTCGTGTGAAGGGGACAATGCTATACCATATGCCACTGCGAACCAAATACGTCAACAAAGTTCATTCGATTTGCTTGACAAGTCCGTTCAGTATGCGTTTAATCGTATAAGCGGAACACGTTTTTTTGCAGTACAATCGTCGTGTGAATGGATCTATGTATTTTGCATGGTCACTATTTATACGTTAGGGGGCGTCCATAAATTACGTGAGGTGATTTAGGGGGGGAGGGGGTCCAGTCAAATCTCATCTAATCTCACGTTGGGGGGAGGGGGGATCATGGCAAAAATCACGCAATTTTGAAACAAACAAAAACTATTATTTTGGTACATTTAATCCAGATGCCTAAGGTCTTAAGAACCGAAGTGAGGATGTGTATGGCGCTTTACATTTGACACTTCATGAGTGTATTCGAACGAAGTTTAAGTTTTTTTTAAGTTACATTACGTCATTCACTTTAGTTTTTTCTTTTCAAATAAATATGTTTTTCTCTTTACAATAAAAAGCCATCGCGTTTACGTAACAAACCCACATTTTGAAAAATCTCACGTGAGATTTGGGGGGTGGGGGAGGGGGTTGAATAAAATCTCACGACAATCTCACGACATCTCACCAGGGGGGGAGGGAGGTTCAGAAAATTTAAAAAACACCTCACGTAATTTATGGACGGGGCGTATACTATATTAAGACGTATACTGCAAAAAATCGTGCAGGACAATGCCGTGTGAACGAAGCCTTATATGTGATCTCTGAATGAGGAGTGAGGCAGTTTTGGCGAATTTCTTCCGTGGATGCCGTAAGGTGCGACTAGGGAAAGAAGTTTAGGTATGCTTTAAAGTTTAGGCGACAGGGTAGCTACTGTCACTATCATACCTCTTTCATACATACATACATACATAACCGTCACGCCTTATTCCCTGCGGGGTAGGCAGAGACAACAGAGCGCCATTCGCTTCTATTCTGACATTTCATCTATGTTATAATCTAAAATGATGCTAAATTTAATGTGGCTTTGGAACGTGAACTTTACTGCTACCATAGACTAAGTATTTGACAATAGTTTTTAATAAAAAATAAATAAACCGGCCAAGTGCGAGTCGGACTCGCGCACGAAGGGTTCTGTACAAAAAACTGCAAAAAATCAGAATCTTTGTATGGGAGCCCCCCTTAAATACTAATTTTATTAAGTAAATATTTAATTGAATATTCTGTGAGCATTTCAAGTATTTACCTTTTACAGTTATTTAAATAGATCCAAAATAGCAAAAAAAAACACGTTTTTTGTATGGGAGCCCCCCTTAATTATTATAATTATTTTAATTTTAGTATTTGTTGTTATAGCGGCAACAGAAATACATCATCTGTGAAAATTTCAACTCTCTAGCTCTCACGGTTCGTGAGATACAGCCTGGTGACAGACAGACGGACAGACAGACAGACAGCGAAGTCTCAGTAATAGGGTCCCGTTTTTACCCTTTGGGTACGGAACCCTAAAAACTACATTAATGTCTTTTATCACGCAACAGTCACTTAATTAGATCACGATATTCTAACTGATGATACTGTTGATACAGTATTTTTCACATCTTGTTAAGTTTTCGACAAGTACTAAACCTTGCGAACGGTTTGTGAGGTGATAAGCGTTACTATAAAGGTAATTGACACCGATTTTTTGCTCGTTTCTCAGGCGAACAAATGTAACGGCCAAGGTCGATTTATCAGTAATTATAGTGATGCGGCGGTACTAACCCCGAGCTAGCTAAAAAAAACCGAAGTGTTATACTCGAAAGGTTCTGTAGGTACCAATAACTGCAAAAAATCATGTTTTTTTGTATGGGAACCTCCCTTAAATACCTTATTTTATGTCAATTTCATTGTTAACTTTTAAAGTAGATATACATCTAAATATACATACTTACATACATACACAACGTCACGCCTCTTTCCCACAGGGGTTGGCAGAGACTAATTTGTTCCACTCCTGACATACGTCTTTTGCTTCATCCACATTCATTACTTACAATACTTACATAGGTATTAGAAATTAAAAATAAAGGGTTAAGTGAACCTAAAAATATGATAAAAGTTGCTATAAAACGTGAAAACGTGTCACTGTTCTACCTATTCCATCTTTGCAAACCTAAACCTTTGCTAGAAGTGGCTGCAAAGCGTGATATAGTCATAATCAAGGTTTTGTCTATGTCACGTTTAGTATGCTCTGCCTACCCCATTTGGGAACACAGGCGTGATTGTACGTATGTGTATATATGTATGTATGTCTATGTACTGTTTCGTGTGCTATTACCTAAATTACCTAAAACAAAAGTAGAAAAGTGATGGCTCGTTCATTTTTGAGCAGCTGAAAATGTACAAAGAAAGCAATAGATAATATTTATATTGTTGATGAATATTTGAATATTAATTACGTCCAATCATAGTCAAATAACAAGTAGTACTATTAACCAAAGATGACTAAGCAAGAAAGAATAATTTGTAATCGACATCGATATTTGAGTCGACATGAGAGAGAAATCCTTACTAATATTATCCTTACTTCCTTACTAATATTATAAGTCAGAAAGTGAGTTTGTTTGTTTGTTTGTTTGTTTGTTTGTTTGTTTGTTTGTTCCACTTTCACGCCGTAACTACTGAACCGATTGCTTTGAAATTTTGCAGACATAAAGATAGAAGTCCGGATTAAATAATAGGGTACTTTTTATCCCGGAAAAAATTGATGTTCCCGAGGGAAAATAAAAATAATTTGCTTGATAGATCGATATCAATCGATGATAGATCGATATCGATCGATAGATGATAGATCGATTGCGCTGTGTGTCGTTTGAAACGAGAAGTTTTCTTATAGTTGTGTTTTATACCGCAATATAATCGAGTTCCACGCGGGCGAAGCCGCGGGCGGAAAGCTAGTCACTAATATACGCCAAAAACATCGTAATTCCTACACATTACGAAATAACACCCCCAGAACATCTGTTCCCAAGAAGGTAAATAGAAACTGTTATTAAATAAAACCAATTTGTCCTTCCCTCATACTATGACGGCAGGATAAAGGATAAAAGACATATTATGTCCCGGACGAATCAAGTGACCCGCGCCGCGAAAGTAAAATATATGTATGCGGCTCGCAACTGTTTCAAAGTACAGTCACGATCTGGGATTGTTGAGCCACTTGCCACTGTTCGCAATTTAGACGTGTAATCAATAACCAGAGATCGGAAAAAATTGCGACATTGTTTGCAATTATGTGGACATGACACCAAAATTAATCAAAATGTTATTCGGTTAAATAATTTTTTACATACATACATACATGCATATAATCACGTCTACGTTCCCAAATGGCGTAGGCAGAGCACACGAAACTTGAAATAGACCTAACCATGATTATAACTATTTCACGCTTCGCAGCCACTTCTAGTATCATTTGATACATACATACATACATATTCTCACGCCTGTATTCCCAAAAGGGGTAGGCAGAGCACATGAATTCAAAAATTCAGTGCCACATCTAGCAATTTCAGGGTATGCAGATGGTTAAACGTGATATTGCAGTGACAGGTTGCTAGCCCATCGCCCACAATACACTAACCCTTTCCCAGAGTCGACTCTTACGACACCCACGGGAAGAAAGGGGAGGTGCTATTCTAACCCGGCACCACACGGGTTCTTCATTTGATTCCTAGTCAATAAATGCAAAAATTTGTTAAAGTATTGGTTTACCAAAAAAAATTGACAGTATTTTTTTCCAAATCGTTATTTATTTATTATAAGTATATAAATATTCACGGGAACGATACCGATTTTAAATACGAACCTTGTGCTAGTAATTATTAATGTAATTCATCGTCGACGTAAGGTAATTTTTTTTTTAAGTTATTTTAGTATTACGTGCTTACAAGCACTTTATAAATCAACTATTATCTCCAAAAATCAAATTATATTTCAATTAATAATTAATTGACATATTGATTAATTTTGGAGTCAAGTCCACATTATTGCAAACAATGTCGCAAAATTTTCCGATCTCTGTCAATGACCGATGTGACTGACAGATGTTATCTATTGGATTAGTATTACACGACCAAGTTACAAACATAGGTACGTGGCTCAACAATCCCTGTTCGCGATGGTACATACGTAAATGCTTCAGAATGTTGTTAAACACTGCAGAGGCTAAAGCGT
This sequence comes from Adoxophyes honmai, assembly GCA_005406045.1. Classification (NCBI taxonomy): domain Eukaryota; kingdom Metazoa; phylum Arthropoda; class Insecta; order Lepidoptera; family Tortricidae; genus Adoxophyes; species Adoxophyes honmai. The sequence goes on from BHDV01029609.1 coordinate 152,390, forward strand.
GTCACAGGCTAAGCAGATACATACATACATACATGTAATCACGCGTATGTTCCCAAATCGGGTACCTAAGTGGGTAACCAAGATTATGACTATTTCACGCTTCGCAGCTACTTCTAGCGTTACTTTAGGTTTGAAAACAGATGGAAGAGGTAGTATAATAATGACGGGGTGCTAGCCTGTCACCTAATCCTAAAATATACCTAAACTTAATTCCATACGACATCAACGGAAGAAATGGAGAGGTGTTATTGTAAACCCGACACCTCACTACTTAGAACCAATAAAAAGGAAAAAAATTAGTAGTTGTAATTAATTTTAAGAGCATATATTTGTAAAAACTGCTGTTCCTTTACGCGGAGCGCACAGTTTAACCTAAAATAATAAAAAAATGTAAAATCATCAAGGTACGGACCACGAGTCCGTAGATGAAAAATTTGTTTATAAAAAAAAAACTTGGAACCAATAAAAATACGTTAGAAGTGGTCGCAAAACCTGAAATAATCATGGTTTTTTGCTATGTAGCGTTTCACGTGCTCTGCCTACCCTGTTTGGGAATATGTGTTGTTTATACGTTAGGCATGTAATGTAACTATCCTCCACTATCCAGCCACTCGACGTAGCACGTCAGCCTGATTGATTGAGTCTTCATTGGATAGGACATCTGGCGTTTTTTCATCAATTTCCCGACCGCAGTAAATATGTTCACAAATAGTCCCAGAGACAAACAGACTGACAATGTCTTTGCAAACGCACATTCACCAAAGACACACGGCGTATTTAAATATTATGCTAGAAGTGGCTACAAAACGTGAAGTAGTCATCGTTTTGTGTGCTCTGCCTACCCCGTATGGGAATACGGGCGTGATTGTATGTATGTATGTATGTATGTATTTAAAGCGCGCAGTCGACGCGCGCATGCGCGCTTTAAGCGAGATTCGAAGGCAACCCAACGCGGGTGATCGTGAAACGCGCGTAAGGTAAATGTACCAATGCTCGACGCCTCAACGCCCAGTAGATTGCACTTATCTCTCACCTGTCTTACTATGACATAAGGTTGTTAGTGCCATGTATTGGGTCAGTGTCGAGCACAGGGAAACACCTTATACGCGCAGATACTTACAGCGATATACGCGTTGTAGGCGCTTGTAGTTTCTTTTCTGCGTTTTGTTTTTTCCTCTGCCCCTCCATTGCCCTTTCGTACGCGCTTTAAGCGAGTTGCGACCGCGCTTCACACGCGCGTTTGAATTGCGTTTTACGCTTTATCTATTCCAACGCAGAAAACTACACCTAAGGCCCTGTCCAGAAGTACGCGCGAATTGGCCGCGTATTAAAGTACATTGCTTCTTCACGATGCGTGGTAGTTTCATTAAGCTTGACAATCTCAGCAATGAATAGTCAAACGAGTTCAAAATCGCGGCGTATTCGCTCCTTCTGGACAGGGTCTACAGCGCAAGCGACGCGCGTTGTCTACGCGATTTACGCCTTGTCTTTCATAAAGCATGACCAGAAAAATAAAAATGTGGCCATGTTGCAGAACATCAGTAAATCTACTTAATTATTTACAATTTTTAATTTTAATATTTTTATTTATTTAGCTTGTAGAGTGTCCCACTGCTGGGCAAAAGCCTCCCTTGTTTCTTTCCACTCGTCTCTGTGTTTTGACAGATCGCGCCAGTCAGGTCTGAAACGCTCCGAATCGTCCCGCCATCTCCTCTTTGGTCGGCCTGGTGCCCGTCGCATGGGACCCAGTCGGAGACAATTTTAGCCCAGCGATCCGGATGCATGCGGCAGACGTGTCCCGCCCAGCCCCATTTCAATTTGGCGGTCTTCATCCCCACATCGACACTTTGACTTTGAGCGCAGTTCAGTGTTTCTGATCTTAACAGACCTACGAACAACTAATTATTTACACTGGCAACACTAAATTCAAACGTCATCTGACTCTTGCTGTCACAATTTGCTGCAAGTGCGGTATGCAAAGGTATCGTTTTGAGTTTTAACTTAAAATATTCAGGACTGTTCATAGTCCATAAAATATCATGCTGGAGGTAAAGTCTAATGGTCGATAGTATAGTAGTTTTATTTAAGACGTATCTTTAAACTTTAAGGTCCGACCACACCGCAGCTTAAAATCCGGTCTCGCTTCGGAATCGCAGTGTCGCGTCGTTTTCGCACCGTTTTCGCCGCGTGCTCCCCACACCGCAGCTTAAAAAACGGTGACGGTACGGAATCGCAATGACGCGCGTCACGATAATCTTTTTGTCGCAAACCTTCCAAACCGGTGCTTAAAATTCGCTGCGTCAAAATCATGCTTCAAATACCTATATGACATAAGTAAAGATCGACTGCACCCATCACAGCAACAAAACAAAAGAACGTGACTCAGTTGTCTCGTTCCTTTTTAAAATTACGGTGTGGTCCCTTTAATCGATGTCGGTTGTCAATATGGAGCAGTGGCGAGTGGTGCGCATTTACCCCTCGCCGCTATTCGTTGCTCCCACTGCACGATTTGACACGAAACATGTCGAGCTAATCCCGATATAAAAACGTGAGAGTATTATATACATACATACATACATAACGTCACGCCTCTTTCCCACAGGGGTAGACAGAGACTACTTTGTCCCACTCGCTACGATCCTGACATACCTCTTTTGCTTCATCTTCATTCATTAATCTCCTAGTATTATAATTCACGTTTTTAAACAGCGTAGATATGTTTCCAGTGTTTTTTCACTCGTTGAAGAAAGTAAAAAACATTCTGCTATCGGTAAAATAAAAAGATAGAAAAATTAGTATTTAATTAAGCGTCCAGAGAGACACTGAGAGCATGTTGAAACTCTGTTAGATTGTAAATAAGAAGAAAAACTGAATTAACTTTGTTATTCTGTAACAGACTAAGCGCGAGTTGGAATCGCTTGCGGGTTCCTTAAGAGGATAGGAGTCGCGCCACTTCTCCATACAAACGTAGTCCCCTGTTTTCTCCGTGAATAATGACATTAGAGCAAAAATTTTATTTCATTAAATTTGTATCTGTTGTGCCTACGATTTTCTTTTATCAATTTATAATTTTTTTATTTTTTTTATTTAGAATATCGATAAAAGCAAATCGTAGGGGCATAGCCACAACAGATACAATTATAATGTAAAAAAAAAATTTGCTCTAATGTCATTAATTCACGGAGAAAACAGGGGACTACGTTTGTATGGAGAAGTGGTGCGACTCCTATCCTCTTAATACTATTTTTGCCCCCATCTTTACTTTTGGAGCGACTAGCGCCAGCTCTCGTCGAGTGGCAGAACTTCTACAAACGCCAACCGACATCAAACTGTCAATCTGGTAGAAATCGCGCTGACGGAGTGGTACCCACTGTAGGTAGTGCGAAGAATTCGTAGCACGATAATGCTCAATTCACACCGGAAGAGCGGCGAAGGGCGGCGAAGCGGAGCGCAGTTTCAGTGTCATGAGAATTTTAACTTTATTTTGATCCCCTGATCTTGACTTCCCGCGCAATCAAGCGACTTCCCGCGCATTCCAGCGACTTCTCGAGCAGTCGCGGGAATCCTCGCGGCTTCTCTACCGAGCGGGTCGCTGCGCTTCGCCGCCCTTCGCCGCTCTTCTGGTGTGAATTGAGCCTTAGCAGCCACGAAAAATAGCTTTCTAAGCATCTGTACTAAAATGTATTTTACTACGGAACCCTAGAAACTAGCGTTTGCGCCGTGTAATTAAATAGAATGCATTTACCTTTCGTTTTCGTTTCGTACGGGATGCACTTTGTTTTTCATGTTCCTTCTCATTAGTTAGTCTCTCTCTAAAGCTTTCATATCATAGTGTTGGAATTAGAAAAGAATAGGTAATACGAACAGAAGGTACACTCTCGAACATATTCAGGCGTAAAAATAATGCTCTTTTTGAAAAAATGTATGGACAACTCACTCGCGCGAATAATGCGAATCTTTAAACTTTTCTGTAAAAATGGCCGGTTATTCTGATCCAAAGCTTCTCGTCCAGAGTAGTAGGTTCTAAGGCTAAGCGATTCGATGCTGTGTGTGAAGTTCCCAATCGACGCGGGGACGTAAACAGGCTGGATTAAATAGTAAAATTATTCAATTACACATTCGTACGTTACATTGGACTATTACGACAAACCGCCTATGCGGCTTTCATTATATTAAGCACAGAATAGTACGAGTTGAAACCTGACGACTTTTAGTTGCGACACGGCCGACATGTTGTTGCGACTTCGATCAACAACACGTGCTGCAGTCGTGATTTTTTAGAACCCGATAGTTGATGAACATACATACATACATAACATAGGTAAATGCGCACAATACGATCCACAGAAAACCATGTTTATATACGTTTCGTAGCCACTTCCAGCATATTTTTTGGTTTAAATATGTTGAAGTACAATAGTGTATATACATACATCTAAAAAAAAAAAATTATAACGTTAAAAGTATGAAATAAATAAATACATACATACATACATAACCGTCACGCCTTATTCCCTGAAATAAATACAGAAATACAATAATCAATTGTTTGTGTATTTATCAATTGATTATTGTATTTCTGTATTTATTTCATACTTTTAACGTTATAATTTTTTATTTTTTTTAGATGTATGTATATACTATTGTACTTCAACATATTTAAACCTAAAAACATTAACATATACATATACAATTATGGGTTTGGTGCGCGCCTCAACTTCTTCAGGCGTTCCCTGAACGCGTAAACAGAGGATGATTGTCGGAGCGAAATCGGCAATCGATTCCACAGGCTGGCACCATGCACAGAAAAAGATTTGGCATAGGTTTTGGACGAAGTAGGAGAGGAAGCTAAAAGGAGATTGGTACTTGACCGCAAGCCTATTGGTAGACAAGTCGCACTTCATCTCCCCGCGTTGTTCCTACGCTGATTACCCCCATTAGTTTCAACGAGCGATCTTAAACCACCGCGCTACGCTTAGTAAGGGGGCGTCCATAAATTACATGAGGTGTTTTAGGGGGGGAGGGGGTCGAGTCAAATCTCATCTAATCTCACGTTGGGGGAGGGGGGGTCACGGCAAATAAAGGCTGTCCCAGAAGTAAAGAGACAAATTTGAAATTTCGAACTGGCTCAAAATATTTTTCCTTTTTTAAGAAAAATAACTGTCATGGCCGCCATTGGCTTTAGATCTGTCAGATTACGCGGGAATTACGAAAGTATTTTGTAAGTTTTTATAATGAAGAGAGCTGAACACGAAGTATTTGCAAAGAGAGTTATTCAGTTTTATAAAAGTAATGGAAAAACGGACACAATACGGCATTTTTCTCCAGAGGGAGTTAGAAAAAGTACTTTATATCGAATTATAAAGCGTTTTGAAGAAACGAACGAAGATATTTATAAGGACATACCCGGAAGAAAACGGATTGTTTCATCAACTAAAAACATAAAGAAAGTAAAAAAAGTTTATAAAGACAACCCATCAATGTCTGTAAGAAACGCTGCAGATAAATTGAAAATATCGAAGTCAAGTATAGCTCGAATGAAAACACATGACCTCAAGCTTAAAGCATTCGTAAAATTATCTGCTCCTAAATACATCAAAGACCAGGCAGCGCGTGCTAAAAGAGGATGCCGAAGAGTGTATGAAAAAACACTGAGAAAAATTCTCATAATTGATGACGAGACCTACGTGCCCGTGGACCCGACGGATGTTCCTGGGAAGCAATACTATCACGCGAATAGTCGGAATGCAGTTGATTATTACCAAAAAATCGTACCAAAGGCGAAATTTTTCAATAAATACCTTGTTTGGCAAGCCATAGACCAGAACGGTAATACGTCTGAACCATACATTTGCACAGGCTCTATGAACGCACGCATTTACCTGAGAGAATGTATAATAAAGCGATTGATTCCCTTCATTGATAAATATTATCACAGGGAAGAAATTATATTCTGGCCAGATATGGCATCATGCCACTACGCGACGGATGTCACCAAACATTTAGAGGCTGCGGGGATAGACTTTATACGAAAACAAAATAACGCACCAAATGTTCCCCAAGCTCGAGGTATTGAAACATTTTGGTCTTTATGCAAGAGAGAATATAAAAAACAATCAGAAAAACCTAAATCTTTGACAGCATTTAAACATCGATGGACCAGACTAGCTAAAATTGTTGCAACTAGGTCCGGAAAAGCTATAATGAGGCGAGCAGCAATAAACTTGAGAAAAATTGGCTATAAAGGCATTGCACAAGCGAATTTAATATAAAATAACAAATAAGACAATATTTTTAATTGGAGTTATTGTAAATGTTAGCATTTTATTGTATTTTTTCATTAAATATTTTAATTTCAATTTTGTCTCTTTACTTATGGGACAGCCCAGTATCACGCAATTTTTTTCTTGTTTGAAACAAACAAAAAAACTACTATTTTGGTCCATTTAATCCAGACGCCTAATGTCTTAAAAAGCGAAGTTAGTATGTGGAAGGCGCTTTACATTTGACACTTCATGAGTGTATCCGAACGAAGAAAAATTTAAGTTTTTTTTAAGTTAGGTATGTCATTCACTTTATTTTTTCCTTTCAAATAAATATTTTTTTTCTTTTTACCATAACAATCCAACGCGTTTACGTAACAAACCCACATTTTGAAAAATCTCATGTGAGATTTTGGGGGTGGGGGAGGGGGTTGAATAAAATCTCACGACATCTCACCAGGGGGAGAGGGAGGGTTAGAAAATTGAAAAAAACACCTCACGTCATTTATGGACGCCCCCTAAGTAGCTATCTGTCGTCTATCGTCTGTCGTCGTCTATGTGTCGTCGCCTTTCAACTTGTACCTTAAAACGTATTTTAGAGATGCGCAAGCTGTTGTATAGTATATACGCGATTAATGACGTCGTTAAGGTTATGATTGTGGTAAGGCTGTGGTATAGCATAGACGGAGCGGTAAGCGACAGCGGGGATAGGCACAAGCGCCTGCCTCTGCACCTTTTTTGTTTGTTAACTACAATCACCATGAAGATTTGTCACTACGAAAGAGATGATGTTAATAATCTACCATTTCATTCGCTAGCCACAGTTTCCTTTTGTAAAAAACCTTGTCACTTAAGAATATAACTTCAATGTTGATCCCTTTGTTATCTATACTAATATTATAAAGCTGAAGAGTTTGTTTGTTTACTACTGATTCAAATTGATAAAATCTTTTTGTGTTGGATATACCATTTATCGAGGAAGGCTTTAGGCTATATATTATAACGCCGCGACCAATAGGAGCAAAGAAACACAGCAAAATGTGGAAAAAACACCCAAAGGCAATATTCCACGCGGACGGAGTCGCGGACACAGCTAGTATGAAGTTTCATTCAAAGTTGGCGACACGGCTCTAATCATAACTATAATCATACCCTAACTGGTAGATTGGCAGAGTCCCATAAAACACGCACGAGTTCATCTGATTACCCTATAAAAAAGTTGTAAACCTTCGACGTTTTCTTTTCGAAGTATGTAGAACACTATACTTATACCCTGTCGGTTTAGGTACTTAACTAAAAGCAAACAAACTTTATGACAAATTTGACAGGTTAAGAAGGTTTTTTTATTACCAACATTTTATCGGATGTTCAAATAGTTTAGCAAAGGAAGGGAACAATAAAAAATGTTCTGTTGGTGTCTAAAGTTTAGGTATACCAGAAACAATCGGAATTAGAATACTAACGTTCATCAGATCTATAAATATTAGGTAAGATTCCTTTGCTAAACTATTTGAACAACCTAAACCGACAAGAGTATAACAAAGTTTTTGTTTATGAACTTAAAATAGTTGTTAATAATTCACTTGATGGACTTAATAGTTACTTTTAATCCATGATAGACAACATTTTTTTTAGATCGCTCTCCTACGTGACAGTCAAAATTACAACACCGGTCTCAACGTCGCTAAACGCTGTGACCAAGACGTGCCCTTACCTTCCCGCCATTATACGCTTTGTTTTAAAACAATGGATTAACGCAGTAAGATGCGATTGCAATATCCGTGGGTGGTTATTGTTTTATTCTATAAAAATAAATAGGTAGGGCTGTCAAACGGCTTGCTTGAAAAAGCGGTACCGTAAAACTTGTAGGCTTAGCATAGTTAGATAGATTATCTGTCATTTTCGTCTCTAGTTAGACAGTGACAGGTATAGTCTATCTCGCACGCATCTCTTCTCGCGCCTTGTCGTGCAAAGCCGGCTGAGGTAGTTGAAGTAACTTAGAGATAGTATGGACTATAGTTCTAGTGTTCAACTTACTTTCAAGTCGCGAGTGAGCTTAGTCATTGTTATATTTCATTAATAGATATTTATATGACTATTGAAAAATATTTCCCGTGTGGTGCCGGGTTAGAATAGCACCTCCCCCTTTCTTCCCGTGGGTGTCGTAAGAGTCGACTCTGGGAAAGGGTTAGTGTATTGTGGGCGATTGGCTGGCAACCTGTCACTGCAATATCACGTTTAACCATCTGGTTACCCTGAAATCGCTAAATGTGGCACTGGATTTTTTGAATTCATGTGCTCTGCCTACCCTTCTTGGGAATACAGGCGTGAGGATATGTATGTATGATATGTATTGAAAAATAAATGGCAATTTCATAAAGAATCATGAGTGCTTTAATGCCTTACCATATAAAAATAGCATACGTAACTTTATTTCCGTTTTGAAAAATATTGAATATTGATACGCCAAACACAGGACGAAAAACAAATAAAATGTTGCTCAAACAAAACATCCACAAACAATTGCGCATCGGTGTTGCAAGCCTGCACCGCCGAACGCCGTGTTCCAAATTGGAAATAATTTGTTTTCTTTTTTCAACCATCATCAGCTTTAAGTTGTTCGAAATTTGAATGCAACTATTACGTCTGAACATGTAGTAGGAACATTATGATTATGACATAGATGTACAGTCGCGAACCGGGATTGTTGAGCCACTTACCTATGTTTGTAACTTGGTCGTGTAATACTAATCCAATAGCCAACATCTAATCGGTCACATCGGTCATGGATTACACGTCTAAATTGCGAAGGATGGCAAATGGCTCAACAATCCCGGTTCGCGATGGTACTTACTTGTAGTTTAGATATTTAGTAACAGTTAGATCAGGTCGTGCACAACCCTACACTGCGTCTAATAATGAACTGCAAAAGGCGCCCACGCGCATGTTTTGAACAAAGCTTTAGCTCGGATTAGCTTTACAAGTAAATCCCAATATTTCATCAGCCTCTTCCGTCCCACAGTGGGCACAAGCTTTAAGAAAACCTGGCTTATTTCCTCACTCGGACCAGCAAGGCGTAGCCTTATAAAGGTCGTCGGAAAACGCTGGATGCAGGTCGCTTTTCCAGTAAGATCCTGCGCAGACGACAGACTATCCGCGACGGACTTTTTAGTCTGTGAAAATAGAACCTATGGAATTATATGCAGTAACGCACACGACGCGCAAAAATTCCGGCGCACATTGCATACAATCCACGCAGACTTTTTGTGCGCCGCAGACTCGATCGCACAGAAAGTCTGTCGTCAGCGCTGCCCCTAAAGGTGCCATTTCAATACTGCATGCAGTTAGAAATTACTTCTCAATGCATTCAAATCACACGCACTGATTTTCCCTGCATTTAAAAGAAGCATTACAATACTAGTTTCTTGAGATCGATCTGGTTCGATCCAGTTTGATCCAGTTCGCACGGCAAACAGCACGGTTCCCAAGCTAACTGTTGTATTGATTACAACCTAGTTTAGAAGTTTGTTCTTTTGCCGCGGTGGTAAATCGTTACAGGCTTTTTATTGATACACAGAAGGTGTGGTATGACTGGAAAAGCTGTTCAATTGATCGATTAGATTACAACCAAATATTTTCAATATTATACGAAATATTTTCGATATTATACAAAATATTTTCGATACTATACAAAATATTTTCGATATTATACAAAATATTTTCGATATTATCTTAAAACACATCACGCCAGTATTCCTGAATGGGGTAGGCAGAAGAAACGCTACGTAGACGAAACTATGACTATTTCACGTTCCGTGGTCACTTCCAGCGTATACATTTTTTTTAGGGTAACAGATATCAGGTACAACAGTGACAGGTTGCACCACACGGGTGCTATCTTGAAATATAGTATGATATTCTACGTACATATAATACAATATATGGGTTGCAATTCTACGGAAGAGATGTTTTTGGGACATCTTCTAAGTACCGTTACCGGAATCGATGTGGTTTTTAGGGTTCCGTAGCCAAATGGCAAAAAACGGAACCCTTATAGATTCGTCATGTCTGTCTGTCTGTCTGTCTGTCTGTCTGTCTGTCTGTCTGTCCGTCCGTCTGTCCGTCCGTCCGTATGTCACAGCCATTTTTTCCGAAACTATGAGAACTATGCTAATGAAACTTGGTGAGTAGATGTGTTCTGTGAACCGCATTTAGATTGTGACACAAAATTAAAAAAAAGCAATAATTTTCTAGGGTTCCTCATACATGCAACTGAAACTCAAAAATTTTTTTTCATCAAACCCATACGTGTGGGGTATCTATGGATAGCTCTTTAAAAATGATATTGAGGTTTCTAACATCATACTTTTCTAAAGTGAATAGTTTGCGCGACAGACGCTTCCAAAGTTGAAAAAGTTGTGTCCCCCCCCTCTAACTTCTAAAATAAAAGAGTGATAAATCTAAAAAAAATATATGATGTACATTACCATAAAAACTATCAACGAAAATTGGTTTGAATAAAATCTACCAAGTAGTTTTTTTTTAATAAATAAAATTAAAATGTATCATTACTTCGAAAATCTGTCACTAGATGGCGTTGTAATCGGTTTGTACGGAACCCTCAGTGCGTGAGTCCGACTCGCACTTGGCCGGTTTTTTGTTTCTTGTTGAGGAGGAATAAATATTTATTTCACATTGAGGAAAACAGGATTTTTTTAAACGCCTAGTTACTACATACTTCTTAATTGTAATAAGTATGTATATTTTGTTACAGATTTGTCAACTGACCAAACCTGACTCGAGATCTACGCCATGGATTCAGAGAGGTAAGTAATAGGTAGATTTCAAAATGATCAGTTTAGAAAAAGTATGTACCTACAAGAAACCTCAATTTTTGAAGACATTTTCAGAGACAAATGATTTGATAAAAAATATGTTATTTTCAGTTATACGTATGGATGAAACTTTTGAAAATGTATAACCAGGAATATAAAAGTCAACTTAATGTGTAGCGCAGACGGCAGACTTTTTGTGCGATCGAGTCTGTGGCGCACAAAAAGTCTGCAAGGATTGATAGTGCGCCGGACTTTTAGCGCGTCGTGTGCATTACTGCATATAATTCCATAGGTTCTATTTTCAGACTAAAAAGTCCCTCGCAGATAGTCTGTCGTCTGCCCAATGAAGACAGTAAGTATGTAATTTATTTTCTCCCAGTCGCTGATTTAAGTACTTTATTCACAAAGTCAGTTCATAACACGAAAATAGGTATCTACCGAGATTCGAGATTAACGCGAAATTTTTCCAAGAAACAATCTTCAATGTCTTTAAAAGTTTTGATTTCTTACTCGACGTCGGTATTCAGTAGAAGAAAAAGGGTGTTGCCTAGTGGTGTCTTTTGGAGTAATAAATACTTCTCATTTCTTCCACTCATTCATTTTCATTTTTTCCGTGACTTTGGGAACGCAGGCGTGATTTTATATATGTATGTATGTATGTATGTATGTATGTATGTATGTATAGTATAAATATAATGTAGGTATGTATTAATCTTTTTTTAAACGCCTGTGACCTACGACAGGCAACATTTCTATTCATAACAATAAAGGCGTTAGTCATCTAACTTACATTAAAAAAAACAGTATGTAAAAGCAGAGTGGTTCAAATTCTCAAAAATGCCACAATGAATTTACGAACTACCACTTTGGAGTGGTTTTACTGAAAGAAGACATTAGTTGAACCGGGAACCGAACCCGCTACACAAGAAAAAATACCCAGTTGCTTTATCATACCGATTAAGCGGTTTGATCTTAGACTTTTATCATAAGGATTAATTTTTTATTAACAATAATGCAGAAAACGAGTTCTCGGTTCAACCATGTTATTAACTTTTTTTTGTTGTTAAAATAATGCATTATTTCTGTAGAATGTACCGTACAAAACTCAAGGTACTTTCCCTTAATCCATGCATAGCGGTAGGCCCTGCATAATATACTCGTATACTCTGTAGTATTCTGTGAAAGCAGGGATATTTCACCTTGTTTATTGCAGCATCTCTTTGCGGTCTCGATAATTAAGTTCCCTCTCTGTCTCTCCAAGGTTTGTACGAGATCCCTTAAGAAATAAAAATGCCTTTGCTTCACCATCTTGTTTTTTTTTTAATTCCGTGTTTTGTCACATACAATAATAAATCTTCAGATGTTTATTATATCATCATATCAACATCACACAAATCACACTAATGGGAAAGTTTGTGTGTGCATTGTTACCTCTTCCCAAATGACGGGAACTGTTTTGGTGAAATATAATATAATGCAGAAAGATACCTTGGTTTAACACCTAGGCTACATTTTATCCCAAAAGTATACATAGATATCGTTCGATAAAACAATGAGAACCCGAAATCGATGAGCATGTATGAATGTGGATGAAGTAAAATAGGCGTCAGAACCTTAGCAAGTGGAAAAAAGTGATCTATGCCTACCCCTATGTATCTATACTAATATTATAAAGCTGAAGAGTTTGTTTGTTTGAACGCGCATTAGCCTAACTAAAGGCTTCCTCGATAAATGGCCTATCTAACACAAAAAGAATCTTTCAATTCGAACCAGTAGTTCCGGAGATAATCTCCATCTAATTGAAAGATTATTTTTGTGTTAGATAGGCCATTTATCGAGGAAGGCTTTAGGCTATATAACGCTACGACTAATAGGAGCGAAGAAACATTGCAAATTGTGAAGAAAAACGGGGTAAACTAGTCACTTTTCCACGCGGACGGAGTCGCGGGCCGGGCACAGCTTGTGTATGATAAATCAAATCTGCCCCGACGAGTTGAGGCCAGCAGAGTAAATTAGGAATATCATTTTTAGACAGTGACGGCCGAATGGCGGTCGCTTTAAACTTGAACTTGTGACTTAAAATATCAATATCATATTCGGATGCTCTAAAAATCTAAATTGACGAGTCGAGGGCCGTCTGGCTGCCTTGACCTGCTGTTTACTAAGAGATGACCTTATTAGCTCGACCACAGATGAAATAGAACTAGTCGAGCGTATCATCTGAAGTGCTGACAATCGCATCCATTGCCATAGACCATTGACGTACAATAAACAACTAGACTCCCAACCCAATCGTTCAACATTTTAGTTTTAACGGACATGAACACATACAAATAACATGAACAGCATTCATTCAAATTAACAACATTTTTTTGCAGTAATGTTTAATGACAATTGTACACGACCGTTAGAAGTAGTGACATAACGTCACGCGCGTCGAAAGACAAGTGAACCAAAACTCTGCACAGTTGACGCATGTGCAGACTTTTGCTTTCGACATGTTTTGAGCGTGATTGGGAGTCAAGTTGTTTATTGTAAGCATTGAGGACAGAACCTATAGAGTACTAATGTCATTGAATTTGTTCGAAGACGTTAGAGACGACTAAGGAATCAGGTTAAGGAATTTAGGTGACAGGCTAGGAACATGTCATATTACCTTTTTTTTTGGCGGTGGGAAAATGCTTTGCACATACCGCCACGTCTCGGGGACGACATGACAGTTATGTGGGGCTCTCCTCGCAGGGGAGGCATAGAGGCATACCCACTAAAAACCCACCGGTGGTTCCTGCCTGCCAGATTGGGCGTCAGGGGGTCCCTAGGGATGCACCAGCGGCGCCTTCCGGCCACCCCAGCGTGTGAGCTAGGGCTCTAATTCGGAGGGACCATACGTAGTATCCTCCCTCAGCCGGATGGAGTCAACGATGTTACCGGCTCGGGATCCCCATCACTTGCCAGCCAACTCCATTAGGGAATCAGACGACCAGCGAATCGGCGTCGCCTCACTCCTTGCCGTCTTCGGCGGAGTGGATGCGCTTGAGGGTCGTTTTCACGTATCCGCTCCCCTGCCTCCTTTTGTGAGACGATAGTTTCACAAAAAGAAGCGACCGCCTCCCCCTCTCTCGCCACATCTCTCTCGTCATTATACCTGCCAACTCAAAACCTAAAAAGTATGCTAGAAGTGGAAATAGACGTGAAATAGTCATGGTTTTGTCTATGCAGCGTTTCGTGCCCTCTGCCTACCTTATTAGGCCGGCCACATACATTCGGAATTTTTCCGTTCGGAATCCCGAATCGAAAAAACGAATGCAGTCAATCCATACAAAATCTATGGACCGCCACACACATTCGCAAGCTTTCCGTCCGGAATTCCGAACGGAATTTTTCCGAATGTGTGTGGCGGTCCATAGATTTTGTATGGATTGACTGCGTTCGTTTTTTCGATTCGGGATTCCGAACGGAAAAATTCCGAATGTATGTGGCCGGCCTTAGGGAATACAGGCGTGATGTATGTATTATTGTAATGATTGCAGCGAACAGCACTATTGGGAATAGTCCGAGCAAGACACGACAGTCGCAGGTGACACACAAGCGCGTTATAATGCTCGGAAGAAAAAAGAGGCGCCAATCACTATCACTATCATCATTATTATATAACACAACAGTCTCATCTCATCTCATCAGCCTATATACGTCCCACAACAGTATAAAGCAAATATTTATATGAATGTACGCGGGACTTAATCACGATTTTATTTACTTTTCCCGACGTTTCGGCCGCGTTACAGCGACCGTGGTCACGAGTTGACCTGGCTGTAACGCGGCCGAAACGTCGGGAAAGGTAAATAAAATCGTGATTAAGTCCCGCGTACATGCATATAAATATGAGTGAGAATCGCGAAAGTTTAAAACATCATAGTATAAAGCAAAGTCGCTTCCTGCTATCTATCCCTATTATATGTATTGTATGCTTAGTTAGATCTTTCCAATTAAGTAGGCAACGGATTTTAATGCGGATTTTATAGAGTGATTCAAAAGGAAGGTGGGTATTAATAAATAATACCATTACAGACTAGATACAGAATCAACAACAAATAAAATAACATCCACAGACTCTGAACGAGTATATCGAGGATGATTGTCAAGTCTTATATTGTGCAATTATTAACAATTAAAGAAATCACGTCCGCCTTCATTTACCAAATTCTAGCCTGAGTTGCGAAGTGTTTTAATCATTCAAGGCGTCTCAATAACTTTTTCAAAGCAATCCAATTATTGCTTATCAAACAAAAACTTAGTAGGTCGCGATTCAATTGGGATGTTTTGTTTCGCAAAAACAGTTTCCCGCGCTGGCACGCGGCTCGAAATGCGAGTTGGATTATATACTATACTAGCTGTGCCCGTGACTCCGTTCGCGTGGAATAGTGACCTTCGGCAATTTCCCCCGTTTTTTCCACATTTTCCAGTGTTTCTTCGCTCTTAATAGTCTTAGCGTGATGTTATATAGCCTAAAGCCTTCCTCGATAAATGGTCTATCCAACACAAAAAGATTTTTTCAATTCGAACCAGTAGGTCCTGAGATTAGCGCGTTCAAACAAACAAACATACAAACCAACAAACTCTTCAGCTTTATAATATTAGTAAAGATCTATAGAAAGCTACATCTAAGGGTAATTCAAAAAATAGTGGCACCGGCAGGTTAAAGTGATTTTTTTTCTTTGACCTTTATTGACGAAAAATTTAATTTTATATGTCTCGTTAGTGGGTAAATATTTGGGCGTTTGAACCGCTGTCATTATTCTCAACACGTTTTTTATTAGATTTATTTAGAAATTGGTATGATAAGTGTGTCATATAGTGTCTATGTCTTGCAAATAGGTACACACTAGACACACAGATGGAAGAGCAGTTGTATAATAGTGACAGGTTGCTAGCCTGTCGCCTAAAGCGTACCTAAACTTAATCCTTAGTCGCCTCTTACGACATTCACGGAAGAAAATGGAGAAGTGTTATTGTATTCTATCCCCGCACACAGGCCTTATTCTATTCCGAAATATGTCGGCGTAATCTCGATTAAGAGATTTAATTATTTATCACTGGGTCGTTAACCTTATGCGGTCGAACGTCGTTCTTACACCACACCGTCACCTTTATGACAGCAGTCACTTGCCAAATGGGAATACTTCACGGTATTTTCACGTTTAATAATTTTAAACAAAAAAAACCGACTTCAAATTAGCAATATTTTGAAAAGATTCTGTTTACTGAATGTAAAATCTTGACTTCATCAACAAATTACCGAAAACGCCGTACATCTCCATATAAAATTTGAAGAGTTCCCTCGATTTCTCCAAGATTCCATCATCAGATCCTGGTGTCGTGCCAATGGGACCAATTTCGAGTTATACCCTATCGATTAAAAAAAAATTTTTGAAAATCGGTCCACTGGTCTCCGAGCTATCGAGTAACATACACACAAAAAAAATATATAAAAAAAAAAAAAAAATTCGAATTGAGAACCTCCTTTTTTTGAAGTCGGTTAAAAAATTCTGTGTCATTTCGCCCTGACAAAGTCAATGCATCGCAACTCCATTACCCTCCATGTGCGAAAGAGACGGCATCCATTTGCCGGCATCGATGGCCGAAATCGAATTTCAAATTGGACACGGTGACGGAACAGCGTGGAGGCTCTTTCTAGGGACGTCCCAGAATGAAAGAGCCTATATGGAACTATAAGTCCATGTAGAACTATTGGTATATTTGTGTGACATTTGTACCGATTGCTCCGTATAAAACTATAAGTCCGAAGAACTATTGTGATCGTTTGTGTGACATATGTATGTACCGATTGCTCCATATGAAACTACATACATACATACATAACATACATACATATTCTAACGCCTGTGTTCCCAAGAGGGGTAGGCAGAGCAGTTGAATTCAAAAATTCAGTACCACGTTTAGCAATTTCAGGGTAGGTAACCAGCCCATCGCCCACAATACACTTACTCTTTCCCAGAGTCGACTCTTATGACACCCACGGGAAGAAAGGGGAAGGTGCTATTCTAACCCGGCACCACTCGGGACCACTAACTATAACTGAAACTATAAGTCCATAATAAAGCTATTTAAATTATTTGTGTAACATACACAACACAGGGTGTCCCAAAATTATGGGACATGGAGGGGAAGTACCTTAAATATCCTACGATAGCTCCCGGATAACGGGATTGGCAGAGCATACGAAACGTGACATAGACAAAACCATGACTATAAATTTAGCATAAATTTAGGTGACCTTAGCACCCATACGGTGTGATAATGAATGCGTGCCTATACTTCCGCATAAATTGTTAAATTAGAATTAATCACCACTGTATCATGTAGATTTATAATAATATTTTCACTGTAATATTTTCTCCGATTAATTGATACTTCTTTTCGTTGTTAAACTTCACATTATTTTTCACCAACATGCTTTCATATTACCTATTTGTACTGTTTTGCCTAGATTATTATTTTAACGTTAATGTATGCTAGCTCGTTTTAGCCTGCGACACAGAGTTCCCTAGGAACCCTAGTGCAGGCACACGTGTTACATAGATTTGTTGTAAATATTGTACCAATGTTGTAATGTAGGTACCTTCTGTTAATTATTGAATAAATTTTATTTATCTATTTTATTTATTTATTTATTTATACCGATTGCTCCGTATGAAACTACGTCCACATGGCACTGATCATTTGTGTGACACACATACTCGTATGTACCGATTGATCCAAAAGGAACTGGGCCTATGGAATTCCGGGATATCCTTTTTTCGAAGCACGAAGTTCCGTATAGTTTGAGTGGCAACTCCGACGGTTCGGCGGGAAGTTCTTAAAGTGTTGTTTTGCTAAGAATATAAAGTAGTGAGTGCTGTCTTGAGGCTCTTGAATAATGCCGGGTTAAGTTTATTTTGCGAGGAATAGGGACTTTCAGTCTGTTATGTTAAAGGGACAATTACAGTGAGTTGTGCACCTAATGTTTACAACGAACGTGGTATTGACACTAGCAGGGGTCCGCAACCTTTTGAGTCGGAAGAATCAAAAATTACTTATAATAAAATTTCATGATTTAAAGAGCCACAAATAAAATTCTTGCCATCAATTAATGGCCTCTATACTTTCAAAAATAAAGAGAAAAAACTAATCTATTTATTCATAAGATTGCATTTGTACGTAAGTTACATTGTTTTTCTGTTATGTTGTTCTATGTAATTGTTTTATGTGCAATAAAGAGTCATACAATACAATACAATAAGAAAAACATCTGCCTAAACCTCGTTAATCGTTACAGAACATTTTTTTTATAAGTAATATTTTTTTTATAAGTAATATTTGGCACTGGATTTTAGAATCCATGTGCTCTGCCTACCCCTCATGGGAATACAGGCGTGAGAATATGTATGTATGTAATATTTGCGAATGGAACTAAAGAGCCGCATGTTGAAAATTTAACGGATAACTCACGTTTGGACGTACGTAACGACATGTTTCGGACTAATTCGTAGCCCTTCATCCAGGAGCCGCGGCGGCTGCTGCAGCCAAGCGCGAACTGCGCGCCTCCGCTCTCTCCGCGCGACTACTACTTTGTTTTAATACATACATACAGTCACGCCTCTTTCCCACAGGGGTAGGCAGATACCACTTTGCTCCACTTGCTACGATCCTGGCATACTTCTTTTGCTTCATCCACATTCATTAGTCTTTTCATACATGCTCGTCGATTTTGGGTACTCTTGACCTGACCTGTTTCTAAAACGTCCGCGATTTGGTCACGGAACGTCCGTCTAGGTCTTCCCCTCCCAACACACCCATTTGTTTTAATGAACGTGAGTTATCCGTTAAATTTTCAACATGAGTGAGTCTCACGGTAGTTTAATGTTCAATAAAGAGCCGCAGCCTCACATCCAAAGAGCCGCAGGTTGCCGACCCCTGCACTAGTCTGTCCGCTGTCAAGCTTGACATCAGCTGTCACTCGCCGAATGCGCCGACTGCCGTTTACACTGTTGCGTTCGCAGCCTCGTTGTAATTATAATTATGTACCGCTATACATAGCGCTCCCGAATGGTGTAGCATTTAAGGGCAGCGCAGATGACAGACTTTTTGTGCGATCGAGTCTGCGGTAATAAAGTCTGCGTGGATTGTAGGCATTGTGTGCCGGACTTTTTGCGCGTCGTGTGCGTTAGGCCCTGCGCATACGACAGACTATCCGCGACGGACTTTTTAGTCTGTGAAAATAAAACCTATGGAATTATATGTATGGGTTTGATATATATATATTTTTTGAATTTCATATCCATGTATGGGGAACCCTAAAAAATTATTGCTTTTTTTTAATTTTGTGTCACAATCTTAATGCGGTTCACAGAACACATCTACTCACCAACTTTTATTAATTCGGTATAGTTCTCATAGTTTCGGAAAAAAGTGGCTGTGGCATACGGACGGACGGACGGACAGACGGACAGACAGACAGACAGACATGACGAATCTATAAGGGTTCCGTTTTTTTGCCATTTGGCTACGGAACCCTAAAAAAGTCGAATGATACTATAGCTTGTAAGAGATTGCACGTAATAATGATAACTAATCCAACTGTACCTAATACAAACGGGTGCTTTGAAATCGTACTAAAACCACGAAAACGGAACGCTCGCGAACTCCTTATGCCACCAAGATAGAGCTCATATTCCCTTAACCCGCGAGTGCGATATCCTTGGCTTTTCCAAGATCTGCCCTTTATTTCCCTAACATAGACTCTCACGATTTCGACCTGACACTACCAAGTTACTGTTTCACCCGCCCGCGGCGCCTCTGGCGAACGAGACAATCGATTTAGTACGGCGCGGGGATAGTTCTAGATTTATCCGTCTGCGGAATAAGTTTGTAGCGACATTTAAACCAACTTACCATTACCGTTAGAGGCGTCACTGATACACGCTTTAAAACAGAATCTAGCTGATATACGAGAGCTATGCTCAATAACATTTCGTATCTTATGTTGCTACAGAATTAAATCTTTATTACACTACTTTTCTGTTTAGTATTCTAGTATTTTTTGTAATTAAACATCGTAAAAGGTGATTGCGAACTTTTTGGTGACAGTAAAATGTAAGTTTGCATCGCGCTCCATTCGTTCGATAGAGGCATAGAGGATAGAACCTATAGAGAAACAATGTTCGCAACCCCGGTCCGCAAATAGTTTGTTGATTTCAACATACTAAACGTCACCGTCACTGTCACAGAAACTGTACAGAGCCAATAACCGTAGAGAAAAAGGCACTAGCGTTACGCGCGATCTTGGACCGGCCAATAAGAGCACAGCGATCACTTCAATTGTTTTGCGGAATAATTTCCGAACAACCAAGATGACATTAGTACTCTATAGGTTTTATCCTCAATGGATAGAGGTCACTCACTGTTGCTTAATGAACTTACGTTCTTAATTCAAATATTACGGTTTACGTACTCAATGGCATTAAAGTAAAAAATAAAAGCCAAAGACTTTGGCTCCACTCAACTAAATGAGAATATAATTTAATTTAGTCTTAAAACAAGAGACTTACCCACTTTCTTCATGTGAAAAAATAATTTACTCACGAGTAAAGACTGACTTAGGTATTCCAAAACTCAATTTTACTTTGGTTTCGTTTTCACGATTTTTTTTGCCGTAGTTTTTGTAGGTATCCCAGTTTGTAAGGCAAAAAAAACGTTTTTTTTTCGATCTGTAATGAAATGAACTTGAATATCGACGTAAGTAAAAAGTAAACAAAAGGAACCGTCGTTGTCTTTTATAACGAATCGAAGTAACATGTACCTATACCTATCATAGATATTTTGTCCTCCTTTAGAGATGTAATATCAGACTCTTGTCCGCCATTAGATAAACTATATACTAGAACCAATTATTATGTGACGTGGCTTTTCGTAGTCGACTAATTGGAACTTCTAAAATGTAATGACGAAATAAAAAAAAACTGCAAAAATACAGGTTTTTTGTATGCGAGCCGCCATTAAGTAGGTACTTATTGTATTTTAATGTAATTATTTACTTTTAAACTAGACTAGATAAACATGTAACTAAATAGCTTGTGGATATATCAATTTCAAGTTACCGTTATTTAAATCGATCCGTAAAACATAAAAAAACCACGATAGTTGTATGGGTGCCCTACTTCTTCATTTCTTCTGTGGATGTCGTAATAGCGACAGGCTAGCAACCTGTCACTATTATACTACCTCTTCATCTGTTTTCCAACCTAAAATTATACTAGAAGTGGCTGCGAAGAGTGAAATAGTCATAATCACGATTATATTTGTCACGTTTCGTGCTCCGTCTAAGAAAATAGGCGTGATTGTATATTATGTATGTATGTATGTACCATCGCGAACCGGGATTGTTGAGCCACTTACCTATGTTTGTAACTTGGTCGTGTAATACTAATCCAATAGCTGACATCTAGTCGGTCACATCAGTCATTGATTACACGTCTAAATTGCGAACAGTGGCAAGTGGCTCAACAATCCCGGTTCGTGACTGTACATTATAACATTATGTATGTATGTAACTAATGAACGTGGATGAAGCAAAAGAGGTATGTCAGGATCGTAGCAAGTGGAACAAAGTGGTCTCTGCCTACCCCTGTGGGAAAGAGGTGTGACGGTATGTATGTATGTAGGTACAGTCGACCAAGAAATTGGTCTACCCCCTCAAGATCGATATTCATTTGAACCTCATGAAACAACAAGGTCGATTTCCCCTCGCCATAATATTATGACAGTGACAATGTCAACCTTGTGATAATTTTGATCTCACAGAAACTTTTGTCAAAAGTGGTAGACCACTTTCTTGGTCGACCGTATCTGTATGTTAAATTATTACCACCATTTTATTTCAGTTGTACGACTGCGCTCCCGACATGTTTCTTTACCCGTATCCTATTTAAAATGTTTCATTTCGTCTTTCTCGAGTAGAGTAAAATCCTCTCGGAGAGAACTAGACAATAGCCCAGCCAAATCAAACATTGCGCTCGCACGAGCGCCGTCAATGGAACTTGCTAACAATGTAAACAAACCGCGTATTCAAAGTAGTCTAAATCGACAAATACTGCTAAACAGTGTTATTTGATCAATTCGTACCACATCATTATCCAAAAGTACCTAAATCATTAAAGCGCGTCGCACTAAGCTGATACTATAAGATATCTGTATTCTAACGGATATCCGTCAGTATCGCTCCCTATACAATTCAATGAGCTAACACAGTGCAGATAACTTATACTTTACCGTCAAGTATCTGGGCACTGACATATGGAGAGATGGCATTTATACGCAGATAAAATATTGTCGTATCTGCTTAGTCTGCGGCACGATTAAAACAAGTGTCTACGGCTATTACAGTGAATGGTTTGTTTACATTATTCGCAATATTGGCGGTCATTTTATTAGAGTTCCGTAGCGAAATGACAAAAAAGGGAACCCTAAGGGCGTTTGTGCACTACCATGAATTTTACGGTCCGGCTTTTTCATTGAAGTCTCGTCTCGCTTGCTCTTCCATTAAATTGTATTGACGTGAGCGGGACGGCGCGAGAGACCTTGAAAAACCGGACGGCCGGACCGGAAAATTCATGGTAGTGCACAAGCGCCCTTATGGACTCGTCATGTCTGTCACTTTTTTCCGAAACTATAAGAGCTTTACCTACTGTTGAAACTTAGTAATCTGCCATCGTTACTTAAATAAATTACGACGTTAGTATCTTGAGACGATTTCGACATTGGCGAAATCCATTTTAAAGTGTAATGATTTCCCATACTTATGACTATTTTTGCAGTAATCTAATGGAAAAACACTTTCAAGGCATTTGATATGATACTTGTTACAATTTCACAGTTTCGGTGGTTACTCTTGAAAGGTTGCAGAAGCGTTCACAGGCGTCTCAAGCGGACGGCCGCGCTCGGACTGGTCCCAACTGTTCCGAGATATCGTGTCTGTGAGCGGTGTATGTGTGCGTTCAAGCGCACTTTGTATAGAGATTGACTTCTGTGTCTATCTGGTAGTTACTCTTGAAAGGTTGCAGAAGCGTTCACAGGCGTCTCAAGCGGACGGCCGCGCTCGGACTGGTCCCAACTGTTCCGAGATATCGTGTCTGTGAGCATTCGAGCACGCTTTGTATATGTCACCGGAAAATAACACATTCCGTAAGTTTATAATTTTCCTAGGAAATTGAGAAACTTTCGTAAGATTCCAAACGGGAGACATAGAATGTTTTTACGCCCACATTTAATCTAACATAACAAAACGTAATCTGACCTAAATTAATTTAATCTAACCTAACCTAACCTAAAGTAAATTGATTATTTTACGAAAATGCGGCCGTAAAATAATGCAATTTGTTTGTCGTTTGGAATCTTACAGAAGTTTATAATTTTCCTGAATTTTTTTAGGAAATTTATAAACTTACGAAATGTGTTATTTTCCGGTGACATATATAAATTGACTTCTTTATCTCTTTTGTGCTAACCGTAATTGAAGTACGAGCCAGTTATCCTTGTCTTTTTTCCTGTCCCTTATTGTAAGAAAGAAAATGAATTCGCTCTCGGAGCTTTGAGCCCTTGTAAATGAGTTAATTATCTCCAACGTATTTATTAGCATAGAATACTCGGCTCAATGCTTGTGTACATAAAGGTTTTAATTGTTAGCACCCGCACAGTGTGTTGGCACAGAATAGGTAAAGAAGGTAATGTGATGGGGCGTCGCTTGAGGAGCTTTAAACTGAGGTACTGGATCTGTGAGAGGTAAAGGTATCTACGACCGTGTCTCTAAACTTATCAAGTCCTAACAATCTAGTTATAAATAAAACTTTGTCCTTTTAGTTAAGAATTTATTTGGGATCTAGTCAAGAGAACATTATCAGAGTCTTAATTATATGTACGCGGGACTTAATCGCGATTTTATTTATCTACCTTCTCGACGTTTCGGCCGCGTTACAGCGACCGTGGTCACGAGTTGACTGAAGCAGAGCGCGACGTTTGTTTCGCAGCCCGGGTTCTTCGAACTACCCGCACTTGATTTTCATCAGTAACAGCTTCTAGAACTACCCGCGTTTCATCAATATTGTCCACCATTCCACTATTACACCGACACACAACACTAACAATGTCAGACGCTCGCACCGAATGTTCGTCTCTAGGCTGACACTTAATCGAAAAAATCGCGAATAAGTCCCGCGTACATATAATTATGAGTGAGAATCGCGAAAGTTTAAAACATTATCAGAGTCTCCGTCCCAAAAGAAAGATGTCCGGCTTTTCGAAACAGCTTAGGAGAACTATTGTTCTCGAACCATTTAAATTTAAAGTGACACCATCGTTCTTTTGGGCCAGTTTACAAATTAGCCAGTACTAAATCTACATTTAAACTTCTGATTACCCTGATATTGCTAAACGTGGCACTGGATTTTTGAATTCATGTGCTCTGCCTACCCCTCTTGGGAATACAGGCGTGAGAATATGTATGTATGTATGTAAATCTACATTAAACCTATTCTAAGGACTAACCTACCTGATTCCTTACACTACTCTCTCGAACATACTTAGCTGTCGTAGTCGTAACTGTGGAGTAGACTTTCCCTAGCGTTGGTTTATATGCGCGGAAAAAATATGAAACACATCTACACTAATATTATAAAGAGGAAAACTTTGTTTGTTTGTTTGTTTGTTTGGTTGTAATGAATAGGCTCAGAAACTACTGGACCGTTTTCAAAAATTCTTGCACCATTCGAAAGCCACATTATCCACGAGTAACATAGGCTAAATTTTATTTTGAAAAAAAAAGAGGATTCCGTAAAATATTTGGGTTAAGATATCTACATCTACACTAATGTTATGAAGAGGAAAACTTTGTTTGTTTGTTATGAATAGGCTCAGAAACCTACGACCCCAAAATCCGAAATTTACGCGAACGAAGTCGCGGGCGGAAAGCTAGTTTATTAATATAATTTGACTCAGGTAACATTATGAAGCCGTGATAGCCCAGCGGTTCGAACTGTGGCCTCTCAAGCAGAGGGTCGTGGGTTCAAACCCCGGTCTCGCACCTCTGAATTGTTCGGAATTTATGTGCGGAATCTAATTTGATATTACCACGAGTTATCCGGTAAAAGAAAACATTGTGAGGTAACCTACACAACGCGACGAAGTAATTCAATGTTGTGTGTGAAGTTTCCAATCCGCAATGAGCCCGCGTGGGATCTATGCCCAAGCCCTCTCATACTGAGAGGAGGCCTGTGCCCTGCAGTGAACATATTAGTATTATTGTTGACCTCATCTAATAGAAATCTTAATTAATACGCCAGCCGGAATATAACAAAATCCGTAAGTTTATAAATTTCATATTTTTTCCAGGAAATTTATAAACTTACGGATCTCGCTATTTTCCGGTAACACATACAATACATACATCTGTCGTGTCAGGATGGGTAGGATGACCTTGATCTGTCATATTGACATAGATAATAATCTACAATTATAGTCACTACACAGGTTTAATTATCTACTGCTCTATAACAATAATCTCTTTTAAAACTACTAGAGTCACTTGTTGTTCACTATCACTACAACACTGCACAAAACCATGGGAAACTATCAAAACGTGAGACAGTCCCCCTGCGCGCGCGCCCTTGTGACATCAGCCTTAAAGGAAGCTTTCAACCAGCTGCCACGTGCATCCTGGGACGCTGCACGAGAGATTCTGCCGAGGCAACACAAAGTCCCATGTGTTGTCTGCGTTTTGAAGTACCCCATTGATTGATGGCCATCCGACGACACGTCATACATATTCTGTGGTGTTGGTCAGACCTCACTTTCATCATTTGAAGAAGTGAGCCGATCAATACCCAAACCGGATTACTCTGACAGCCGACAAAATGGATCCAAACAACTCGCAATAAAACAAACACCTAATTACGTCTTTAATTACTGCCTTCATAAAACGAAGAGTCGAAAAGTTATTTCAACTCAAAACTCCACTTTAATATTCTTTCCGAAGATTTCTGAAACATCCAATTTTCCTAACCGAGACTTCGGCAAAGTTATATTTGAAAATATTTTCAACTCCAACCTTTCTGGACGAGGCTTGTGAATAGACGAAGTTTTATCAAAACTACCTACCGCAGAACGAAGTGAGAAACCAAATTGTCACTAAAACTTCAATTTTTTGGGACAATCCATTTTTTTGCGTTGCAAAGAAATACATACATACATATCCTCACGCCTGTATTCCCAAGAGGGGTAGGCAGAGCACTAAAATTCAAAAATTCAGTGCCACGTTTAGCAATGTCAGGGTAACCAGACAGGTTGCTAGCCCATCGCCCACAATACACTAACCCTTTCCCAGAGTCGCCTCTTACGACACCCACGGGAAGAAAGGGGGAGGTGATATTCTAACCCGGCACCACACAGGGGTGAAATACATACTTAGTTCATAATATTTCTTCATACATACAATCATCCCTGTGTTCCCAAATGGGGAAGGCAGACATGGCCTATAATAAAAAAATACTTTTTCACGCCTCGCAGCCACTAGCATAATTTTAGATGTAAGAACAGATGTAAGAGGTAATTGACAAGTGAGTGTCTGTCTCCTAATACATACTTAAACCCATTTCCTTAGTCACATCTTACGTCATCCATGGAAAAAACGGAGATGTACTACTCTATCACGACACTACATTTTTTTTTCTTTTAGTAATTCAGTTCTGGTTACAATTTCCTTCGAAAAATTAAGACTTTATTCGGAAAATTACAAATATCGTCAAATGTCGGACAAGAATTTGTAGTATGAAAAAGTTTTCTATGGACTTCATTTGGCCCATCTGCTCTCCAAGGCAGTACCACTCAACTTTAAGACTTTAATCTAAGGCACATAATTCAGTGAAGATGTGCTGTCCCTTACGCTCTCTCAACCGTACATTGACATTCCTGAAGTTTTATTAAAGCTAATTTTGTTAAGAAAATGTTGTGCTCATTAAAACGTTTGGAATATTTTAATACTGCCCCGGCCAGATTTATTTAGGGGTCCCTATCCCGAAAAATGTAGTCTGTGGACATGAAACTATAGTATACCTACGACTTATTCATAGGTAAATATTTGGGCGTTTGAACCGCTGTCATTATTTTTAACACTTTTTTTATTAGATTTATTTAGAAATTGGTATAATAAGTGTATCAATAGTGTCTATGTCTTGCAAATAGGCACACACTACACTAGACTATTATATACACATTTCCAACAGTATCTGATAAAAAAAGTGTTGAGAATAATGACACCGGTTCAAACGCCCGAATATTTACCCTCATAAATTAAACTATGGATATCTCGCTCTTGTTTTCTTTACAATGTGAAGTTATTCATGGTTTACTTTTTAATCTCAACCGCGTTAACACGACAGGGCGCGAGTAGAGATACGCGCGACATAGACTATACCTGTCACTGTCTAACTAACGGCAGAGAGTGACAGGTAGACTGTCTCGCGCGCGACGCGACTAGAGCGTGTTGCCATAAGCCTACAGATACCAAAATTACATTGCTGGTGTTCTTTTTTTGCAATTATAAAATTGCCCTATGGAAATTCCGAAAAAAACTTCATAGAGGTTTTCAGACGCGTATAACCGACTACAGATGTAGTGAGAAACTATTTTCCTTCGTAAATCTTCGGAAAAGTTCGTATTTATCGTTTTATTACTTAAAACAATTACAATTATTACTTAAACCTGGATATTTACCATATATTATACGGAATGAATTCCCTTTAAAATGGGTACCGAAGATATTTGAGAGAAAACGATAAATGCGAACTTTTCCGAAATTTTACGAAGGAAAATAGTTTCTCACTACATCTGTACTGGTTATTATATTTACGGTCAATTTTGGCCACTCTCTCACATACATACGTATACATATAGTAAGTAAGTTTAACTATTACCAAGTACCTAGTTGTCTTTGAAATGAAATGAAATGAAATGAAATGATTTATTTGCTATAAACATGGTGCCGTGTGTTAACGTGTGGTGCCGGGTTAGATTAGCACCTCCCCCTTTCTTCCCGTGGGTGTCGTAAGAGTCGACTTTGGGAAAGGGTTAGTGTATTGTGGGCGATGGGCTAGCAACCTGTCACCGCTATATCACGTTTTACCATCTGGTTACCCTGAATTTGCTAGACGTGGCGCTGGATTTCCGAATCCATGTGCTCTGCCTACCCCTCATGGGAATACAGGCGTGAGAATATGTATGTATGTATGTATGGTTTATAAGTTGTACAGAAATGTTTTTTTGCCGTGACATGTTTAGCCAAATATAATTAGCATGCAAAGTTTTAACTTCTTGATTACAAGTATTAAAGTAGTTTTTTATTATTAAGTATATTTTGAATTATAGATTATTACATAATTATAAATGATTTTATTTTCATATTATTGTTTATTATGTTATGATTTATTACAATCTATTTTACCCTCTTTAAGCTCGATTTTATTATTATATTTTATGTATTAAATTTACCATCCAGTGTACACCTAAGTATGCCAAACTTGTGTAAATCCAATAAACTACATATTTAATTTACATGTCTCCTCACATTTCGCCTTAGCAATATGTGTCATATTACTGCTCGAATGCCAGACATTCTTTAACCTCGCACGTTCTATTTTCAGGGTCCTGTTTCCTAGAAACCCTTCAAATACTCTGTTGTTAGAGAAGATTAGGAGATGGACGTAGACGGACGTTCCGTGACCAAATCGCGGACGTTTTAGAAACAGGTCAGGTCAAGAGTACTCAAAACCGATGGAGAGATTTCTCGGAGAGACTCGGTCTTTAAAAAGAGCGCTCCCATCTAGTTCATACTGTTACAGAAACTAGTTCGTTCTTTTAGTTCGTTTAGTTCCTTCATTAATTCATTAGGGTGACGGCACCAGTTATGGACGGTTTAAGTTGAAAAGCACCAGTGATGGACACTTCATTCATAATTTAAAGACCATAGAGTTGTGAATTGATTGTTGCAAAACAAATGACTTTTCCTTAGTGGGTAGTAAATAAGAGTCATTGTCCATTACTGGTTCTATGTCCATTACCGGTGCGGTCACCCTATGTATGTACATTATGTTGTTGTTTATTGTGACCATGTTCCGTGGTGGGTCAGAAATAAGTTGGTTCGAGTTTACCTGAAAGCCAAGGACACACTAGGGGACAAATGTCCCGCAACACGGACTTCGCTCGACATGTCGCGCGACACGTGTATACAGGGTGGAAAGTTTAAAAGATTTTTAAAATTTTGCTTGTCTCAACCGGGAATCGAACCATCTAAAAATTAAAAAAAAAAATTTTTGCTGGTTTATTATACAAATCGGTAGGACTAATGTTTAGGATAAAATTTGTCTAAGGAACATTTGGTCTTACACTTAGATAAGTACGATATCCATGAAATTTAATATTTATTACATGTTTTTTAATAATGCCTAGTACTGCAGCGCTATTGTTTAACGCACCAAAAATCTAAATCGTGTTTTTTTTTGACAGTTGATTCCAAAAATCGCTTCAAAATTGATACATTTCAAAGCGAACTGACACTAAAACTGTCGAATTAAACATGATTTAGATTTTTGGTACGTTTTACAATAGCGTTGCAGTACTAGGCATTGGTAAAAAAAACATGTAATAAATATTCAATTTCATGGATATCTCGTACTTATCCAAGTGTAAGACCAAATGTTTGTTAGACAAATTTTATCATAAACAATAGACCTACTGATTTGTGTAATAAAAACAGCAAAATTTTTTTTTTTAATTTTTTTAGTTGGTTCGATTCCCGGTTGAGACAAGCAAAATTTTTAAAAACTTTTAATGCAGTTTTGTTTCTATCTAAAAATGAAGGGATGTTTCCTTTCAGCAAAATGAGCTAACTAAAAGATTTAAAGTAGTTCCCCTCCAGGGCCCATTGAAACTTTCCACCCTGTATACGCGGATATAAGTCGCGCGATGTCGCCAAATATGTCAGGCGAAATCGACCGGCTTCGCTCGACATGTCGCCGACACAATGTCGCGGGACAATTGTCCCCTAGTGTATCCTTGACTTAAGTTTCTACGGAACCTTTAGCTTAGTAAAATCCGCTGCATCGTATCATGGTGTAATTTTCCCGCCTTGTCGAAAACAACAAATATTTAATAGGAATATACCCTCGAGGTATTTTCACACAAGCCCGCTTGGCCAAATAACAAACAATTTTCCTCTTACAAAAATACGGATGAATCACGTCTTAGGCTACGCGAACGGTTTAATGCGACACTATTCTAAGGCCGGCCACATACATACGGAATTTTTCTGATTCGGAATCCCGAATCGGAAAATCGAACGCAGTCAATCC
The DNA here is from genome assembly GCA_005406045.1 of Adoxophyes honmai. NCBI lineage: Eukaryota > Metazoa > Arthropoda > Insecta > Lepidoptera > Tortricidae > Adoxophyes > Adoxophyes honmai. The sequence continues at coordinate 182,942 of BHDV01029609.1, forward strand.
ATACAA